>QEOT01008932.1:1248-63150 GCA_003123785.1 Pterocarya stenoptera | reverse complement strand
GAAAGATTATTAGAAAGTAACAAGGACATTGTTTATTCCAGAAATGTGCCAGTCGTTGCTACTAATTGGAATACTTTTCAATTTTCAGAAAGCATTTCTTTTTACAAATTCAATAGTTATCTCTATGGAAGCGACAACATTAACAATTTGGGTTATATTTGAATATGCGGTTTATGAGATTGTATGAGAATGCTTGTATTGCTCAAATGGTAGTAGTATTCTGATTGCTGTTAATGTACTGGTTTTACATCTGACAAATTGGGACCGTTTATAACTTACCCACGTTGTACCTTATCATTGCACAAAGACTTTACCACTAATATTTGTCACATGCGCGCTAAATTGTTTCTGATTGGTTTTGGCTAATTTAGTGTGCTACCAAGAAGAGACGTGTAATGTTCATTTTTGTGATTCTAATGTTCTTGAAAATACTCTCTTGTAACAGGTGGTTGCCTTCATTTGCGGTATACTTCATTATACTACCCACTCAAGTAAAAAGCATCTAAACTTTCAGTCCTGGAATTTTAGCGTGTAAGTAGCTTTTACCGGCTATTGATTCCTATTGTTCTCAGTTATAGTGAATGCTCCAAGTCAACAACTAATCATAATCTGGAACTCACTGTGTGCGCGATCCGTTTGTGTTGTGATGGGAAATGCAGGGATGAAAGTGAATGGTGGATGCTTCCATGTGGATTAGTGCTGTGTAAAATTATTCAAGCACGACTCATTGATTGCCACGTGGCTAACCAGGAAATTCAAGACTTCTCATTGTATAGCAGTGACCCGGACGTGTTCTGGCAGTCGTGAGGAATTGGTTGTACAGCCCCAAGTTATATACATCTGCCCCCTTTTTTTGTGGCCCTAATCATTTTTTTTTCCTTACATAAAGCATGAGATAGCAGCAGGTAAAGTGGCACGTAGGAATTATATATGTTGAGAGGACAAGTAATTAAGTGGTGTATACGAGAGAGAGAGAGAGAGAGAGAGAGAGCCTTTTAGCCCTTGTTGACATGTTTAGAAGTTGTGACCAATATATTGAAATTAGGATGTGTATTGGCTACTGAACCTACTGAACTTCTGCAGTTTGCAAGGTTCATTGTCAATATTCAGTCTACCATATTCTCTCTTTGGTCCTCAATTTTGATGCTTTTAATTTTCTCTTTAGCCCTCAATTTCGATGCATAATATAAGTTTTTTATTTTTTCTGAAATATCCCATAGTTCTAATTCAAATTATGTAACGTGGTTGGTGTGTAGTGTGAAGGCCTTCAAATTTAAAATTTTGATTGTAAAAGTGGTTTGGCAGGAATTGCTTTACAACCAAATGACTCTTTACTGTAATATTTCAGCCGGCAAGAAAAATCCAAACTGCAACTTTAAGAAGATTTGAAGTAAGAAACGTGTAAAAGTTTATAGTTTCAACCGTTCGTTTCTCATTCTTTATTCCGTGACAAACTTTGGCAACTAAACCAGTTGCTGGCCTTCTTTCCGCAGTGCTATAAAGATTATTTGTCCATTCATTCATTTTTAGCACGTGACTTATTTTGATTATTCTATTTAGAGTATTTGATGCTTCTAATACAAGTCTATACAAAAAAAATTATAATATTTCATATTGCTTGTACGAATGGTTTGATTTTTGATAAAATATAATTTAAAACTTCTTTTATAACACAAAATCAAACTTTTAAATATAAATTTTCTTTTAATTACTGCATTTTGTACTTTTGAATTTCTTTTTCTTTTATTTTCTCTAAGAAAAGAGAATTGTTTTTTTTTTTGTCTCGTGGGCAGGGGTTAAAGATTTCAACTTTCTACGCAATAAATAAGTGTCATTTAATCTATGATGCGAAGGGCTTTTCAGTGAAAATATTTAAATAAATGCTTATTAATTCATTTGAATGCGTTTTTATTTAAAAGAAAAAAAGAATCTGATCGTATCGTTATTGTTCTAATGGAATGGAATTGGAATCTTCAATATTCTCGGTCCATAATTACTGTGAAACGAGAGAAGGGGAACAAAAGAGAGACAAAGATAACAACGTCATGGCTAACGATATTTGTCTCTAGATTTCTGTTTCTACTAAAGTAACAGAAAATTCCGCCGACCATGTTGGTCACTAAAATGAAATGTAACTGCTCAAGCTGTAAGAAGCCAAGTCAGACACTTAAAATAATAATAAAAATAGGCTACGTTGATGCAAATTCGGTCAAAAAGAATAAATAAATAATAATAATAATAATAATAACGACCACCACAACAACAATAATAAGAGAGGTTGGTTTTAACCGAACGGAGTTAAAAGTATTTTGATTGGTTTATTAGAAAAATGGTTTAGCCATTTATGAAAATAAATTTATTAATTAACATAATTTGATGTGACATATCAAATTATAAAATTATATATTTTTTTAATAAAATAGTTCTAACGTATGACATTAAGTTACATAATTTATAAATTTAATTTTATAAACTTTCCACTTTTCTAATAATGTGTAGATGCAAAACCAGACAGTCCACGTGGCTGCAGCTAATTGCAGCCCTCGTACGTAGTGACAAAGCCAATTACACTCTGAATTTGGGCCTCGAACCTGGACCAAAAATACTACCGTAGTTCATCCCTGACGCCAATCGCGCTAGTATAAAGGAAAAATAAAACAACTGTATATTGGAGCAGGACATTATATATATATATTTATATATATATTGTATGCATGCGTGTCGTATGTTTGTTTTTTTTATAAACAGCGACAAATTCTTCCAGCCCTTCTGCCATTCCACCTGCCTACCCGTTCTCTTTCTGTATCCCTGAGAGCTGGAGTGATGGGGAATCAAGACATGGAAGCTCCACTTCTGGGCAATCATGGGTTTGTCAATTATAAGAAGAAGAGTTGGGGCAAGGCTATGTTCTTCCTTCTTGCATTTATAACCATTACAAGTCAGTTTCTCTTCTCCTTTCTACTGGGCTTATCTATTTTCTTTAGTTCTGGTTTTGTCACAAAACCTCAGTCTGAAAGAGTTTCATGTTACATATACATGAGAACTCCGACACCAGTTTTTTTGGTTTTTTTTAAGAGCTACTGTTCTTGGCCCCTGAACCAGTGGCTTTACTTTTGAGCACCATGTTTTTCAGGGGTGGTCAAGGCTCAAGAGAAACAATTTGATCCTTCGAATCATGGCCTGAATTTGGAATTTCGGATGATTTTAGTTTTGCTCAAAACCTGGACTTACCAGTTACCACAATCAGTTAATCACCAGACTCTAGCTAAATTTGAATTTTGGAGCAATCCAAATAATTCCAGTCTCATAACTTTCCTCCTATTCTTTTTCTCTCCTTCCATCTCGGGGTTGAGCCCAATTCTGGAATTTATATATAGGCCACCTCAGTAGTAGTTTCACAAGGAAACATCTTATCTGTTATCACGACTGACCAGATAATTGACAAAAACAAAATCTCGTTTTTTTTTATAAAGATGAGATGAGATGGGATGAGATAAAAGTTAAAAGTTGAATAAAATATTATTAGAATATTATTTTTATTTTGAGATTTGAAAAAGTTGAATTGTTTATTATATTTTGTATAGGAGTTTAAAAGAGTTGTAATGAAGAGATGAGATGAGATAATTTATTTTACGATTACCATATATGGTTCATGATAATTATATATTCGGATCTATGATTCACATTTAATGGTGACTGTCCTTTTCCATACGCTATCCTCTCTGGAATAATCTTTTCTTAGCTTTTGGCAATTTATGGCCAAAGGAGTGAGCCAGATTTAACTATATGCGCTGTTTGCATTTCAGTTGTAGGCCTTGTTCTCAATGGCGGCGACTTAAAATCTTGGAAACAAAGAGGAGGAAACAAATATGATAAGAGAATTGGAGCAGCTGATGATGACATTGTTGAGTCAGATCAGGGTGTTGTTGCTGCTGATGATGGCCGATGCTCGAAAATTGGTGCAGCCATGCTTCGACAGGGTGGGCATGCTGTTGATGCTGCAGTGGCAACTGCACTGTGCCTTGGTGTTGTTTATCCGATGGCCAGCGGGATAGGAGGTGGAGCTTTCATGATTGTCCGGTCTTCCTCAACTTCAAAAACCCAAGCTTTTGACATGAGGGAAACTGCTCCATTAGCAGCTTCACAGGTTCACAATTCTCTCCTTCAGCTAAAATTATGGACCCCCCATGATTAAACAAGTCTAATCTATAAAAGTTTGACATCAATTTGTCTATTGATGCATCCTACAATATAAGTTGGATGGTAGGGATGTGTTCAAAAATTGACTATTGTCACCGATAAAGTTTGACATCAATTTGTCTTTTGCTTATTGTACAAACATGTGAATGCGAAAAACAGAACATGTATGAGAATAATCCCGAATCCAAAGTTGCTGGTGCACTCGCAATGGGAGTTCCCGGCGAGATAGCTGGCCTTCACGAAGCTTGGTTACAACATGGGCGTTTGGCTTGGAGGACATTATTCCAACCCGCCATCAAACTTGCGAAAGATGGATTTGTGATTTCTCCTTATCTCAGACAACACATGACTAAGTTGGCAAAGGTGATCATGAACGATCCAGGTTTACGACAGGTATTTGCACCAAACGGAAAACTGTTACAGGCAGGGGATGCATGCTACAATATAGAACTTGGCCGCAGCTTAGAGGCAGTGGCAGAGCAGGGGCCACAAGCTTTCTACAATGGAACCGTTGGTGAGAAGTTAGTCAAGGATGTGAGAGAGGCTGGTGGGATTTTGACGATGGAGGATTTAAGGAGTTATAAAGTGGATGTAACAGATGCAATGGCGGCAGATGTTTTGGGCTACACCATTGTTGGAATGTCGCCACCTTCAAGTGGAACAGTCGGCCTTTCTCTGGTGAGTAATTTGCTTTTCCTCATGTTCTTATTTAAGTTTTTCACTACGAAATTGGATGCTTTACTGAATCTTAACCATTCTGGTGTCGTGAATAACTAAAGAAATGAAAGATCCCTTGAGGTCTTAACCTCTACCTTCAAAATGATAGTACTCTAGTTACAGGATTCTAGGTCATTGGTAGATTGAACTGTTCAAGAAGCTACTTTTGAAAGAGGAATGCTATGTTTCACTATATAGAATTATAGATATGGGTTTTTGCATATGCATGGTAAATATAAAAACTTTGGTAAAAACAGGTTCTGAACATCTTGGACAGCTATGGAAATTCAAATGCTGTAAGGGGAAGTCTCGGTCTACATCGCCTGGTCGAGGCACTGAAGCACATGTTTGCTGTCCGAATGAACCTGGGTGACCCAAACTTTGTTGACGTAAGTAAATATGTATCTGAAATGCTCTCGCCGTCTTTTGCGAAGGAAATTCAGCAAAGGATATTTGACAACACCACTTTCCCTCCAGAATATTATATGAGCAGGTTTGATACATTTGCCTCAACTGATCGACAATACTGCTAATATTGAGTTCTCTGTAATCATTATTCTTGAGTTTTATACCATAAATTGCAGGTGGAGTCAGCTGAGAGATCACGGCACCAGTCATTTCTGCATTGTAGATGCAGATAGAAATGCAGTATCAATGACCACCACAGTAAATTATCCTTTTGGAGCTGGGGTGATCTCCCCTGGTACTGGGATTCTGTTGAATAATGAGATGGATGACTTCTCGATGCCCACTGAGATCACACCGGACAAACTTCCTCCTGCTCCAAAAAATTATATCGAACCGAATAAGAGACCCCTATCATCGATGACTCCGATCATTGTCATCAAGGTAAAGAAATAAAACAGCTCAAAAGGTTGTTTCCCTCCAACCTTTTTTCTGAAACTGATTGCAACTCTGTACTCCACTCTGAATATTCTAATAGTCTGCCCTCTCATGACTGATCCCATGTCAAAAGTGTCATCAAGAAGACAGATTTTTTTTACATTAGATTGTATCTTTTGCACTTATCTTTGTATCTTATCCTGGCAGGATAACCAGCTGGCAGGGGTCATTGGTGGTAGTGGTGGAATATACATAATTCCGGCAGTAATCCAGGTTTTTGTCAACCATTTTATCTTGGGAATGGAACCCTTAGATGCAGTTCAGAACCCAAGAATCTACCACAAGGTTTCATCCTGACATGTTTCAATACAAAAGTAAAACTTGTATAATTCGACAAACAATGATCTGATTCATTCTTCATCCTATGCAGCTAGTACCAAATGTGGTTTTGTATGAAAACTGGACTGTGATTGATGGGGATCACATTGAGCTTCCAGATGAAAGAAAGAGTTACTTGAAGGAGAGGGGTCATCAACTGAACGCCGTAGCAGGGGGAGCCATCGTCCAGTTGGTTGTTCAAACTCTCCAAAACCCCATCAACAACATGGGTGGTAGGAAACATGGAGGAGATTCTATTGCCAACATATTCCATGGTACCCTCACTGCTGTAAGTGACCCTAGAAAGAATGGGAGGCCCGCCGCCATTTAAGGGCGACAGGAAATCAGCCCGTCCACTAGGAATATTGGAAACTGAAACTATAACAATTTTTTTTGTTTCGTAAATGTCAATATCAGTTGGGTTTCTTGTACAACCATTCTGGCTCTGTCTTGACCAACCATAAGAAAACTAAAAAGATCAGATGAAGATGAATCAATCAATAGTGGCCTAATACATCGATTTATTGGCAAGGCTCAATCTTAAAATAAGAAAAAATTTGGAAAAACTCAGATACAGATTTTAAAAAATAAATAAATAAAAATGATATTTGAAATCACAAGCTTTTATATGCCTAGAGCCATCGACTCCATAATCATTAAGCAGCAGGGAACATTGGCAACTGACACTCAGCCCTCGGCACAATGATTCTTGAGCACAACAGGGAACAACACCCATCTCAAAGTCCTAGTTTACGTAGTAGTAAAGAGAATGAAAAGGCTTGGAGACACTTGTAAATTGATCCAGCAACTAGCATGTGGTCATGCCAAACACCAGAATTAAGAAGCTTGGTTTACGTTGGATTTTTGCCTTTCATAGGCAACAACACAAGTAGGAAATCTTTAGCGCCTAACCCAGTAAATTTTCATCATGCTTTCTCCATCAGCTGTATTGGTGTCAGAATGTTTGACTTGCTTGTCTCAACAATACACCCGTTCATGACCATTTCCTCCAGCATAAAATGTGCCTTCTCTAAATGGAACATAATGTCTAGCTCACACTGCAAATTTGTGTGTAAAGTAGGAAAAACCAAATCAACTTCTTTGAAGGTAAAGATGAAAAACTGAGTTCAGGACATGGGAGATAAAAAACAATATTGGTCAGATATTACTGAACTCAAACTTACCACGTTTCCAAAATGTCGGTCGGTCCATTCTTTCAACCAAAAGATGGATGAACTCCAAAATTGCAAGTTCATTCTACAACAAATTTTTCCAGCAATCATGCATCAAGCACTAACATTAGTCATTAGCCTTTTTTTGGATGGACAGCTGCTTTGGGTAAAATCATTGTGGATAGATGTTGCGCATGTAAAAATTGTGGTGAGATGTTGGACCATCCTTATATTCCATTGCGCAAGAGAATTATGATCATTGGCTTTATCTTGCCTTGGAATGTGATAGAAGAGTTTAAAAGTTGAGAGAGGCGAGACTTGGAGTGCAGACCCTATTGGAATATGTCGAGAATTTGGCAGGAGAAAAAATCGTACTTTCAACAATTTCAGGTGGACTGGGAAATCGCTTAAAATCATTTTCTAAAGATTATTATTTGACTGGATATGCTCTATGAGCGGTATACATTGTGATTCTTTCTTGAATTCCATTGATATTTTGAACTTTCGATCGTAAGTTGTTGGGGGCAGTGTCATATAATCATCCTTTGGCCCGTGCATTTATTTATTTTATAACTATCAACAAACAAATCAAATCAAATTCAGGACCAAAAGAACATGAAACAGTTTCGTCGCCAGGATTTGGGAATTGAACTCTAAAACATTCAAGGAATCAAGTTCTTCATGCACCCTTGGAAACTTTAAACCCATGTCCTTCATTGCACGGAACCAATTCCAAATAGATCAGTAGTTTGTCATGAGCCTAATTTCAACCTCGAATTTAGCCATTCTCAATCAATTTCCTTGCAATTTTCCTTTTATCCAAACTACAATCTGTATGAGTGTTACATTAATATAACAACCATGCAGCTCGTATACACGAAATTGAATTCCCAGCTTAGGCCGAAAACAAAGAGATTTATTCAAAAGTTTAGCGATTCAGTACGATCTGGGAATTGATCTGGGGCCCACTGAATTCCATTTACCTCATAGATTGAGCAAAAAAAAAAAACAGAAATCTTAAAAGATCAGACTAGGTAAATTAAATTGAAAGAGATATAGGGAGACCTGTTGCTCGGTACGAGCGAGACATTTGAGAACGATTTCGCCCTCGAGACCACATTGTTCTTCGAGAGTGAGGTACTCATAGTATTGGGCAAGACGGGTCTGTCCCTACTTGTTCAGCATCAGTATGAATCTGATTCCCATTTTCTTAGTCACCACCCCAAAAACACGGAGAGAGAGAGAGAGAGAGAGAGAGAGAGTGTATTGGAAAATAAAGCAGAGTTGTATACAAATAAAGGAAAAGAAGCTGCTATCACATGACATGCACTCTGTTTCATCCGTTCACGTTTGTTATTCTGTTATTTATTTTTCCTTTACTGAGTTGTACATAGAGGGCACCAATGTCTTTTCATATCAATAGTTAGTTAGATCTTTCTTTCCTCTTATGTATATATGCATGTACTGTTCCATTAAAAGATATACGAAGATACAGAAGATATTCCTTTCTGCAGCTGCTCTTCTTCTGTGCTTTCTTATCTTCATTTCCTTTTCTTACATGGTATCAAGAGCCACACCGATCTGATGGCGAATGAAAACCCTCCAAAATCTGACAAACCTTCCCAAAACAAATATCTCAATTTCTCAGACCATTTCAATCCATTCCGAATCGAGAATGGAGATAATCCAGCTGCATCTCTAGTTTCTGACCTTCTCACTGCTGATAACTATGTCAGCTGGTCCCGCACCATTAGTCGTGCTCTTCGTGCCAAAAATAAACTAGGGTTTATCAATGGCACATTGCTTAAACCCTCTGATCCTTCAGATCCTCTGTTCGAAGCTTGGGAGAGATGCAACGACTTGGTTGTATCATGGTTGCAAAATTCTGTAAGTCCCTCTGTGAAATCTAGCTTGGCTTTAGTAGATGATTCTCGAATTTTATGGTTGGAACTACAAGATCGATTTACTCAACAAAACGGTTCTCGCATTTTTCAACTCAAAAGAGATTTAGCTGGTCTATCACAAAATCAAGATCCTGTTAACATCTATTTTGGTAACCTTAAGGGATTATGGGATGAACTTGCTATCTATGATCCTATTCCTAACTGTGAATGTGGCAAATTAAAGACTCTTCATGACAGATATGACCGTGATTGTGTTATTCAATTTCTTATGGGATTGTCTGATACTTACTCTCACACCAGAGATCAAATCATGTTGCTTGATCCCCTACCCCCCCTTAACCGAGTTTTCTCAATGGTTCAGCAACAGGAACGCCAACACCAAATCATTTCCTCCCCTAATCTCTCTGATTCCATGGCCATGCAAGCTAAAACTTTCAAACCTCATGCCAAATTTAGTAACCAGAAAACCAATCGTCCTTATTGCTCCCACTGTAAAATCCCTGGACATTCCTTTGATACTTGCTTCAAAGCAGGTAATGCTGAGCCAACACAATGCACACATTGCCACATGAATGGTCATACTATAGAAAAATGCTATAAATTGAATGGTTACCCCCCTGGCCATAAGCTCCATGGCAAAACTAAACATGTTGCAGCAGCTGCCACTCAATCTCGAGCACACTCAGACAGTGATCATGATGAAGACTCCACTGAGTCCATGGCTCTCACCAAGAGCCAGTACCAACAACTCATTGCTCTTTTGCATTCCAAGGACACCAGCCCAGCCATTGCTTCACTAACAGTTGCTCAACCTTCTGCCTCACCTTCAAATAATCAAGTCAGCTCCTCACGAGTTTCTGGTATGTCCACCTGTCTTTCTACTCACACACAGCATCCTTCACAACCACACACTTCATCTTGGATACTTGACACAGGTGCAACAGATCACATGATCTGCTGCACCTCCCTCTTCACTTCCATAACAGCCACTACTTGTTATCAAGTCAAATTACCAAATGGAGAAGCTGTCCCTGTAACCCATATTGGTGTAGTAAGACTTTCTGATCACTTGATTCTCAATAATGTTCTCTGTGTTCCTTCATTTCATTTCAACTTGTTGTCTGCCAAGAAACTTGCCCAAGACAATGGTTGCTGCCTAATTTTTCTTTCCACTTCTTGCTTCCTACAGGACTTAGCATCTTGGACAACGATTGGGATGGGTGAAGTTAGAGGCAGTCTTTATCATCTCCTCAGGTCCCGAGTGTCACTTTCAGCTCTAATTGATGCTTTGCCCAACTTCATTCAACAATATCCTTCCACCTATGCCTCTGCCACTCATACCAATCTCATTTCTGATCTATGGCACTATCGTCTTGGCGATACCTCTTTTTCCAGATTAGTTTTAATTACTGATCCTATTANCCCAAGACAATGGTTGCTGCCTAATTTTTCTTTCCACTTCTTGCTTCCTACAGGACTTAGCATCTTGGACAACGATTGGGATGGGTGAAGTTAGAGGCAGTCTTTATCATCTCCTCAGGTCCCGAGTGTCACTTTCAGCTCTAATTGATGCTTTGCCCAACTTCATTCAACAATATCCTTCCACCTATGCCTCTGCCACTCATACCAATCTCATTTCTGATCTATGGCACTATCGTCTTGGCCATACCTCTTTTTCCAGATTAGTTTTAATTACTGATCCTATTGTAAGAAACAACTTGAAATTCAATGAGCATACACTTTGTTCCATTTGTCCTTTAGCAAAACAACACCGTTTACCTTTTCCCCAATCACAGAATTCTTCTTTACATGCTTTTGATATTATCCACTGTGATATATGGGGACCCAACTCCACTATTGCTAATGATGGATCTCGATATTTCCTAACCATACTTGATGATTATTCTCGGACAACTTGGGTTTATATGCTTAAAAACAAATCAGACACAAGGCCTTGCATTGTCTCTTTCTGCAATTTAATTGAAACTCAATTCCACACCAAAGTGAAAATCCTTAGAAGTGATAATGGAACCGAGTTCCAAATGAGAGATTTTTTCAAAAACAAAGGTATTATCCATCAAAAGAGTTGTGTGGAGACCCCTCAACAAAATGGAAAAGTGGAAAGAAAACACCAACACATCATGAATGTTGCTAGAGCATTGAAATTCCAATCAAATATCCCTCTTCAATTCTGGACTGACTGTGTTCTCACAGCAGTTTACCTTATAAATCGAACACCCACCCCCCTCTTGCAAAATAAAACCCCTCATGAGACCTTCCTCCATCACCCACCAAAGTACAACCACTTGAAAGTGTTTGGATGCCTTGCTTATGCCTCTACACTATCTCATGGAAGGAAGAAGTTTGATCCTCGAGGCAGAGCATGTGTATTCCTAGGATATCCCTTCGGTGTCAAAGCATATAAACTGTTTGATCTCCAAACTGGGCATTCTTTTTTGTCCCGAGATGTTCATTTCCATGAAACCATCTTTCCATTCCATATCACTCATTCTTCCTCCTCTCCTATTTCCTTATCTTCTCCACCTCATATTCTTTCCAACCTACCACATTCTATACCAGTTTCCCTACCAACAATTTCGCAAACACCTATCACTCCCACTTCCAACAGTCCTTCCCCTCCTATTCTTTCCCCTTTACCATCATCATCTTCCATTCCTACTCCACCACCTCTTCCTACCTTCTCTCCCATTCCTCCTCGAAGGTCAACTAGAACTCGAAGTGCCCCTCAATACCTGCAGGATTTTCATTGCACAAAGACTGCACTGACTGCACCTATTCCAGAGTTGAACAAGCTGCCATCGTCCTTTTCAGGTAAACCTTTTTCATTACACCACACTCTTTCATATCATGCTTTCTCAACTTCACATCATGCTTTCTCTACCACCATCTCCTCACACATTGAACCTAAGACCTATAAACAAGCCCTTAGGGACCCTGGCTGGTGCAAAGCAATGGATCTTGAGTTGGCTGCCTTGGAAGCAAACAATACTTGGCAACTCACTGATTTACCTCATGGGAAAATTCCTATTGATTGCAAGTTTATCTATAAGATAAAATATAATTCAGATGGGAGTGTGGAAAGATTGAAGGCACGGCTAGTAGCTAAAGGCTACACTCAGCTTGAAGGGGTGGATTATCAAGAAACATTCTCTCCCGTTGCAAAATTAGTCACTGTGAGAGTTTTCCTTGCAATTGCCTCCATCAAAGGTTGGCATTTACATCAATTCGATGTGAATAACACCTTTTTACATGGGGACCTCTATGAAGAAATTTACATGAATCAACCTCCTGGTTACACCAAAGGATCTCCTCACCAAGTTTGCAAGTTACTCAAGAGTCTATATGGCCTCAAACAAGCATCGAGGCAATGGTACTCTAAGTTCTCAGCTGTTTTAATTGAGTCTGGTTTTTCACAGTCCAAGGCTGATTACAGCCTTTTCACCCGAGATACAAATGGTTCTTTTGTTGCCATTCTTGTATATGTTGATGACATACTCGTGGCAAGCAATGACATTAATTCTGTCCACACATTGAAGCTACTTTTACACAGCAAATTCAAGATTAAGGACCTCGGCAAACTAAGGTACTTCCTTGGCATTGAAATTGCAAGATCTTCCAAAGGAATTTATTTATGTCAACGCAAGTACACACTGGACATTCTAGCAGACTCAGGTAATCTCGGCAGCAACACAGCTAAAGTTCCCATGGAACAAAATCTTAAATTGGCTCAGTCTACTGGGATACCACTCCCTGATCCCAGTATTTACAGACGCATGATTGGTCGTCTCCTATATCTAACCATCTCTCGGCCTGACATCAGTTTTAGTGTTCAAACTCTAAGTCAATTCATGTCCTCCCCTACTGATGTTCATCTCCTGGCAGCACAAAAAGTACTCCGATACCTCAAAGCTGCACCTGGTCAGGGACTTTTCCTCTCGAGTTCCTCCTCATTCCAGCTTGAGGCATACTGCGATTCTGACTGGGCTTCCTGCCCAGATACAAGAAGGTCAGTCAGTGGCTATTGTGTTTTCCTTGGCTCCTCTTTAATCTCTTGGAAGTCCAAGAAGCAAGCTGTCGTTTCTCGATCCTCGGCAGAAGCAGAATATCGCTCTATGGCAGCCACTTGCTCAGAATTAACATGGCTCAGGTTCATTTTGGCTGCACTTCAAGTTCCCCATCCACAAGCTGCCGTGCTTCATTGTGACAACCAAGCTGCCATACACATTGCTGCGAATCCTATCTTTCATGAGCGTACTAAGCATATCGAGCTCGACTGCCATCTCATTAGAGACAAAATTCACGATGGCAGTATCTGCACTCGTTATGTCCCCAGTTCTGCTCAAGTTGCCGATACTATGACTAAAGCTCTATCATCTAAAGTCCTTCATTTCCACTTATCCAAGATGGGAGTCGTAAATCTTTACGCTCCATCTTGCGGGGGGGTATTGGAAAATAAAGCAGAGCTGTATACAAATAAAGGAAAAGAAGCTGCTATCACATGACATGCACTCTGTTTCATCCGTTCACGTTTGTTATTCTGTTATTTATTTTTCCTTTACTGAGTTGTACATAGAGGGCACCAATGTCTTTTCATATCAATAGTTAGTTAGATCTTTCTTTCCTCTTATGTATATATGCATGTACTGTTCCATTAAAAGAAATACGAAGATACAGAAGATATTCCTTTCTGCAGCTGCTCTTCTTCTGTGCTTTCTTATCTTCATTTCCTTTTCTTACAGACTGGCGCAGTGGAAAGAAAATGAGGGTGTGTTTGGTATCGTTGTCATGACAAATGAAAAACGCCATCTACAACTGTACAACAGCCTTTCTCAGGTCCCTTGGCTCTCCATACATGGTTCCGGAAGTATGTTTCTCATCTACAAAGACAAAAGGACGACCTTGTGTTGTTATTTTTCCTTTTTTTTTTTAAAAAAAAAAAAAATTCTAATTATGTATTAAATTAGTCCATTTGGTATTTCACCTTTTACACATTTACACTACCTTTAATTTAATATTTATCTTGTTAAAAAAATAAAATAAGAACTAATATCTTCTTTGGACACATAGAGAGGACAAATTAATGTATTTCAAATGTTGATCCATATCACACCTTACGTGTCATTCATTTAGTATTTTTTTTTCTTTCTTAAAACCCATTTCTTTCTCCTCACCCGTCTGTTTCTCTCCTCACCCGTGTGCCCGTCGCAGCCAAGATCTGTTGCCGCCGCCATCGATTCGGCCTCTCACCGCAGCCATTGACCACCACTAGCGAGCCCGTCTTCCTCCCCCAGCCCAAGGCCTGTAGCTCCTCCGCACGTACGCACGCCCATCGCCCCACCCAATGCTCCCACGTCGTGGCTCACATTCGGCGCTGTCGTCGCCTATTCGGCCTCCAACAGCAGCCACCGACCACCACAACAGAGCCCGTCCTCCTCCCCCAGCCCGAGGCTTGTTTCTCCTCCACATGCACGCCCGTTTCTCTCTCCCTCACGGCCAAATCTGCCCACCAAACTACAAACTGCCGCCATCTCGACAGCTGACGGCACCTCGATAGTCGCCGCCACCTTGACAGTCGATGCTCAAGGATGGGCGACGGGCGAGAGGCCTTGGGCGAGGTGGGGATGCCGTGGGCAATTTTTGTAGTGGAGTGACGAAGTAAAAATGAGAAGGGAAATAAGAGGGATCGTGGGTTTTATTATGGGGTTATTTTGGTCATTTTGTTACGGTGTGTGTTGGCTAATCATGAATAGTGGCGGATGGCAATATTAATTCTTAAAATTTTATTTGATCCATCCTATTTGAAAAGTAAATAGACAAAATTTCTTTAAGTGAAGAAATAAGTTGACTTTTCTATCAATCTCGTCCATTCACTTTTAAACGAGATGTATTGTGGTTAGGAACTGAGAAGGTGAGTTGATGGGTGCTGTCTGTATGCTTAAGAGATTTGTGAATAATCCTTTACAGACTGAGATTGTGGCACTGGAGAGAGCAACAGTGTTTTGTATTGAAATAGGGATAGGGAATGCTATTTTTGAAGGGAAAAATGCTATATACCATACTACCATCTCACTTTCATCCCATATTGTAAGATGTGGCATATTTATCATCATTGGATGATAAGAATCATCTAATAAAGAATTATCTAATGGTGATAAATGTGCCACATCTTGTATAGTGGGATAAAAGTGGGATGGTTATGTGATGTATAAAATTTTCCTTTTGAAGGGATGCTCTTGGAGTGATTAAATTAGTCAAGAGGAATGAAGATGATTGTTCATGTTATGGTCAGATTATAGAAGATATAAAGGCTACTTTTCATGGCAAAGGGATGTGGAGAATTCAACATGTTAAAAGGGATGGTAATCAAGTTGCACATCAACTATCAAAGTTAGCTTTATCTTGTGAACAAGAGAGTGTGCGGATTGAAGAGGTCTTAAGGTGAGGTTATTATGAAATGTATTAATTTTGAAAAAAAGTGTAATGCTTAAGGTATGAACGAGAATGTCTTTGAATTTTTAACAAGATGTAAGCCAAACTCATTGTAACACTAATGATGGAAAATTAGGGAATTCTCACTTCAAGGGAAAGGGCCCTCCAGGGTTAAAGAGAAGATAAAGAAAATGAAACTTGTAATAATATCTTAGTTCCTCCCACATTACATACGTAGTGTTCCTTATAGAGGAACCATAACAGATTCTGCTTGACAGTGGACCCCAGCAATATTTGCATGTGATAACTACCGAAATTACAAGTAAATGCAACAAAATGAAATACAAATCCAAATGAAATGAAATGTGAAGTAAATGCTATTAACAACTAAATGAAATGCAACTTCTAGATTCATCTTCCTTTAAGTGCTATCGCACCCTTGGCCATTGATCTCATCAACGGTACATAACTCGCCCTTTTACCTCCCTTAATCGAACTCAATCCCTTTTTCCAATCACTTATGTCAAAATTAGTCTTTTTTTCATCGTAACATTCATTCCTTGTCACCAAACTAGCAATCCAACCAAAAAGTGGATGGGGAGCGACAAATTTTCCTTCCAAAGTTTGAATGAAAAAGGATTAGAGGACTAAAAAAAAAGGAAGAATAAGGGAGGGAATGGAGAGAGCAAGGCCTCTTTTTTCTTGAAGTGAAAAACAGTCGTTGCTACTAATGAAATGGATTACGTATGTATCATTACTCTTGAATAATGGGTTAAGAAATTGGAGATGATTAGGGTGGATAACAATCCCTCAATTCTCCATTCGAATTTTGAATAGAGACAAACAAGAGTGTGCAGATTTTATTGTCAATGGACAACATTGATGTCCATTATTGTTCATTATTCTTTCCTTATACAACTATTTCCTTATTTCTCTAGTTAATATTTAACAGATTATAGCTTCCATGTATAGGGTTAGAATCAGGCATATACTTATTTATTTTCATGTATAGAATTTTTTTGTAAAGATTATATAATATACAGAACTCTCAAGGCCAAGGTATTTGGCCATTCTCACAAAGTTGACATGGTATCAAGAGCAAGTTGCTAATATCCATGTCTATTTAATTTTTTTCTCTCTCTCAGATTTGTGGGTTTTTATTTTTCGGCACATTCTGGGTTTGTTTTGCCTTTTTCAACCTCTGATAATTTCGGCTCTGGCCTGGGGTGTTTTCGGCACTTCTATGCCTTCATGACTAGTGCAGCATCGTTCTGGTGAGAATTTTAGCACTTTTGTGCCTTCGTGACTATTGCAACTTGCTTCTGGTGGGAATTTCGGCTTTTCTTCGTCTTTGTGGTTATCGTAGAAACTCCCTCAGCTTTTCTGTGTGTTTGTGGCTCTCGGTTTCCTTGCTGAACAGTGGCTCGTGCCCCTTGCTTCCTCTCACAGACAAGTCCAAGGTCCTTATCTCACTTTATTTCGGACTCCTTTGAAATTTTTTTGTTGTTTTGCTTTGTCTTGGGATTCATTTATTTGGGATGGATTCTGTACCTATGTGTGTCAAGTTTACGGGCACAAATTACTCTACTTGAACATTTCAATTTGAACTTTTCCTCAAGAGAAAAGATATTTGAGGTCATATTGATGGCACGGATGTTGCACAAACATCCAATACTGACAAATCTAAGGATTTCGGGTCTTCTCCTTCATGGGATGTACTTGATGCTTGGATCATGTCTTGGCTTCTTAGTTCGGTGGAGCCACGTATTGTCACCAACTTGCAGGCCCATCGCTCTGTACAATCCATGTGGAATTACTTGAAGAAGGTTTATCATCAAGCTAATAATGCTTGTCGCTTTCAGTTAGAGCATGTGATTGTCACATTTCAACATGACAGTCTTTTGATCCAAGACTACTACTCGACATTTCTAACCCTTTGGAACGAATATACTAATCTGGTTATCGCGGATGTTCCTGTTGTCGTTCTTTTAGCTATTCAGCATCTTCATAAGACTAGTCAGCGTGATCAGTTTCTTATGAAACTACACCCGGAATATGAATCTGTGAATCTATTCGCTCTTCTCATTTGAACAGATCTCCTGTTGCATCCCTTGATGTTTGTTTTGGTGAGTTACTTCACAAAGAATAACGTTTTAGTACTCAAGCTACTATGGAGCAATCTCATGGTAGTTCAAAGTCAGCACCTGTGGCTTATGTTGCCCAAGGACGAGGACCACTTATGCATTCTAAAAACTTGCAGTGTTTTTACTAAAAGGAATATGGGCATATCATTGTCAACTATCTTGAGAAATACTGCTCTTATTGCAGGAAAAATGGTTACATTATCAAAGAATGTCGTATCCATCCCCAAGATTGTCAGGTCCATGCTTTCCAAACTTCCATTATTGTACCTCCAGCAGCGACTTCTGCTCTTCTCTAGGTGATTCCCCTGTTCCTGCACCTCTTGCGGCTACTTACTGCACACCTGAAATGGTGCAACATATGCTAATTTCGGCATTATCGACAATGAAGTTCTAAGGTAAAAATTCTGCTAAACTCTGGTATATGGATTCTGGGGCCTCTAATCACATGATGAATAATTCCACAACTTTGTGTCATGTTCGACCCTATGCTGGACAACCTACTATTCAAATTCCAATGGCAGTTCTTTGTCAATAGTTGCTATCGGAGATGTCTTTTCTAAGTTCATTGCTGTGTTTCTTGCTTCTCAGCTTTCCATTAATCTTATTTCTGTTTGTCAATTAGTTAATAACAATTATGTTGTTCATTTTTTTTGTGATGGTTGTGTTGTGCTGGACTACGTAACAGGGAAGCCGATCGCAAAGGGACCTAAAGTGGGGCACTTGTTTCCACTATTGTTGCCTGTTCCAGCATTTTCTTCGGTTTCTCCTAGTTTGTTCTTTGCTTGTACTAATGTTCCAGATCTTAGTATGGTGTGACATCGTCGTTTAGACCATCCCAATACTTAGATCTTATCTCATGTATTAAACTCTAGTTTACTTGGTAATAAAGAATGTTGTTCTTTCTCTCTTGAGTGTGCTTCTTGCAAGTTTGGTAAAAGCAAAACTCTCATATTTCCTTTGCATGCTAGTCGAGCTTCTCACTATTTTGATATTATTTATAGTGATGTTTAGGGACCTTTTCTGGTTAGTTCACATGAAAAATTGAAATATTAGGTGACTTTCATTGATGATCATAGCAGATGTACTTGAGTCTATTTTCTTCGCTCTAAGTCTGAGGTTTTTCGTACTTTCACTTTGTTTTTAACGCATGTTGAAAATAAATTTTCTGCTTCTATCAAGACATTACACACCGATTACGGTGGTGAATATTTGTCTAATGAATTTCAGGATTTCTTGACTTCTAAAGATATTTTTCATCAACGTTCGTGTACTGCTACTCCACAACAAAAAGGAGTAGCCGAACACAAAAACCGCCATCTTCTGGATGTGGTACCTACTCTCTTGTTATAATCCTTTGTTCCATCCATGTTTTGGGTCGAGGCTATGAAAACAGCTACTCACTTGATTAAGCCTTTACCTTCCCAAGTCCTACACATGGAGTCTCCCTATTTGCGCTTGTTTACTAAGCAATTTAGTTATGATAATCTCCGTACCTTTGGTTGTGTATGCTTTGTTTATTTACCTCCTTATAAGCGACATAAATTATCAGCTCAAGCTGTTCGATGTGTGTTCTTGGGATATAATATATCGAAGGGCTTTGTTTGATATGATCTTACGTTGCATCGTACACGTATTTCTCGGAATGTTATGTTCTTTGAAAAGCAACATTTTTTTCCTATGTCTTATTTGTCCTCATCCTCTACTATGGTCCTTCCCTCATTTGAGCAACAGATCTCGGATCCTCATCTTGTCAGCTCTCGCTTTAAACTAGATATTGTGTATACAAGATGTCCTCGCTCATAGTCTCTTTCGGTAGCTCCCTCGCTAGTTGATCCTACCACGCTCTAGATTCAATCAATTACAGCACTTACAACTCCTTTGGTATATTGCTCTCTTTGAGTGTCTGTACCACCGGATAGGTATGAGTTTTCTTCCACCAATTCTGGCAATTTTATTTAAGCTTTTACTGCCGCTTTGTCCAGTTTTGATATTCCCACATCCTTCTCATAAGCTGCCAAGCATGAATTTGGCGACAAGCCATGCAGGAAGAAATTGTCGCTCTAGAGGCCAATTACACATGGGATGTTAAGCCTTGTCCTCCCACCATTATTCTTCTGGATTGCAAATGGGTTTACTTAGTCAAGGTTCGATTTGATGGAAGTCTGGATCGTTATAAAGCTCGGCTTGTTGCACTTGGGAATAATCAAGAATATGCTGTCAATTATGAAGAGACCTTTGCACCTGGGCTAAGATGACTACTGTACGTACTATCCTAGCTCTTGCTGCTTCCAATGATTGGCCACTACATCAGATGAATGTCAAAAATGCTTTTTTTCACGGGGATCTTAAAGAGAGTGTATTTATATGAAGCCACCCCCGGAATTGTTTTCTTCTTCAACTTCGCATGCGTGTAAGTTTCGTCGCTCCCTTTATGGCCTCAAACAAGCTCCGAGGGTCTGATTTGATAAATTTCGAACTACTTTATTACAATTTTCATTCAAGCTGAGCAAGTATGACACTTCCTTATTTTTTCGGAAATCAGATATAGGTATTGTTATTATTTTGGTTTATGTTGATGATGTTGTGATTATTGGTTCAGATTATGCTTTACTTGGCTAGTTCAAGACTCATCTCTCAGAGTCCTTTCATATGAAAGATTTTGCGTCTCTCACATATTTTCTGGGTCTTGAGGTGCATCGTAGTCGATTTGGTATTTCACTCAATCAACACAAGTATGCTAGTAACTTGGTGGCTACAACCAGCCTATAGGAAGCCATTTCTATTGATACTTCCATAGAATTAAATGTCAAAGTTTTGTAACAAAGGACGGTGACTTACTTGCTGATCCCAGTTTATATTGGAAGTTGATAGGTAGCCTCGTCTATCTCACCATTACTAGATATTTCCTTTATAGTACAACAAGTTAGCCAGTTTCTTCAGACTCCTCGTCTTCTTCATTTGGCTGCTGTCCATAGGATCATATGCTATGTTCAGGGTACTTCTGCTCATGACTTATTCTTTCTTGCAGGCAATTCTCTTTGCCTTGTTGCTTATAGCGACGCTGATTGGATTGGTTGTGCTAATACACGTCACTCCATCACTAGTTGGTGTGTGTTCTTAGGTGATGCATTGATCTCCTGGAAGAGTAAGAAGCAAGGCAGAGTTTCTAAGTCATCTACCGAATCTAAGTATCGGGTGATGTCTCTTGCTTGTTCTGAAATTATTTGGTTTCGAGGCTTGCTTGCTGAGTTAGACTTCTCTAAGACCGATCCTACACCTCTACATACAGATAATACGAGTGTTATTCAAATAACGACCAATCCTATCTATCATGAGCGCACAAAGCATATTGAAGTTGATTGTCACTCTATTCGTGAAGCATTTGAAACTCATGTTATCACTCTTCGGCATATTTTCATTGAACTACAAATTGTTGATATCTTCACTAAAGCTCTCACTCGCCATCGACATTGCTTCTTAAGTAACAAATTGATGCTTGTTGATCATCCCGCATCAATTTGAAGGGGGCTATCAATGGATAGCGTTGTTGTCCATTATTGTTCATTATTCTTTCCTTATACAACTCTTTTCTTATTTCTCTAGTTACCATTTGATAGATTATAGCTTCCATGTATAGGGCTAGAATTATGTGTATACTTATTTATTTCCATGTATAGAATTGTTTTGTAAAGATTATATAATATACAGAACTCTCAAGGCCAAGGTATTCGGCCATTCTCATAAAGTTGACATTTATAACATTTAATGCAACATTAAAGCTTTCCGGCTATATGGGCCCAAAATAAATACTTTAACATTATATATAAATATATATATATATACATATATATATAAATATATATATATACATACATACATATATATATATATATTTGATTTCGCTGAACAAAAAGTTGAAAGGATCTGAGTCCAATGTTAGATTGCTCTACCAAATATAGCCGCAGCAACAATTTTTTTTTTTTTGTCATATGTCAAGGGGACTAGAATAAAATAACAGTAGCATGGTCAGAATTTACATCTGGTAGTTATTAATAGGAAAAACAGTGTAAGAGACAATGAACTAAAAATTTAATTTAATTATTTATTTATTTATTTTATGACCGAGTACCAACAACACTTCACTACACTGGCACATATATAACAAAATAGATGAAAATAGTTTGTTCTATACAATCAAGTTTGATTGGATATGACTAGTCCTGGACCAAATTAGACCTGCTTCAGAGAGCCTCTTTGCAAAACATAAATTGGCCTGCTTTTTAAGATTTCCTTTGAGCTGTTCCTGTTAGACAAGTATGATTTATTAGATTGAGCTTTCTTAGTATCACTGAAAGGACTGCACCAAACACATACCAAGCTTTTGTTTTGTTTTATCTTTTCATAGAAACCTCTGGATTGATGTTGCCCAAATAATATTAATGATCTATTGTGCACTTCAGATAACCAAAATAAAAATAAAATGCTTTCAGGATCACTTTCAGAATGACACACAAACGCCAGAAAAATCAGTAGTTTTACAAAAATTAAGGAAAAAAAGGAAAAGAAAAAGGTTGCAAGGATGGGATTTTAATTGAAATGTCAACATCTTCAGCAGACAGACAAAAGTCCATTGTGCTAGTGCTTTCCAAGGTGGGAAAAGGTTGTGACTGTGATGCCATAAATCATCTGGCATATGCGATTCCTTAAGTCTCAAGATCCATATTATTTATCAGCAAACAAAATTTATACCCAAGTGGGATAACTTTTTCCAAATGCTTCTCATGGAATTGGAAAACCATGAATTTAAGCTTCAATATCACTTACAGCAGAGCAAGACTGGGTAGGAATTAGACTACAGCAATGACAGTATCCTCAAAGAAAGGATTATGGGTACTGACTCAAGAAGCATGGCTGACATCTTTGTTCACCATATTGTTGCATCGGAATATTGCGAATATTGCTCATCATCCAACATCTGGGTGGGTGGTTCGTCCTCTCTTTTGTCTTCAATGACATCTTTAGCACTCAAGAAGCTTGGCTGATTCGTTGAAGACAGAAGCCTAGCCCACATTCTATCAGTAATCACAACATTGTTCTGTCTCTCAATAATCCTCTGCAGAGCAACCACCCAACAAATAACCCAGTGTTAGAAGAAATAAAAACAAGAAAAAGTGTTCCTGCTATTAAAATAGAAAGCTGCATTCCCACTAATATTCGACTAATTATTTGCTTTTATTCTCATCTACACCACATTGAGAAGAGGAGGGGGGGAGTCATTTTAAAAAATCAATGGTTCCACCTACCTTAGTTATTTTCTTACAGAATAATCACCCAAATACAAATAATCAATGTAATTATAGGTGGAATATACGGTATGTTTTAAATATTAAGAAAGAACTTTCATGATCACAAAATTCTTAGTATCTTAAAGAAAAGTGTTGACAAATAAAGTGATAATTAAATTAGAAGTTATAGAAATAGAAAACAATCGTCGGATACATTTTAAGCAAGGGGCAGACTCACATAGAAAGGTATGTAAGCATGTCTTCCATTGACCGGCCCAACTGTAAAGCCCGTATAACCTGCCATTGCTCCATGAACCGCACTATGAGCAAGAAGCGTGGAGTATACATTGTCAGAGGCATTGCTTGGAACAGCTCGAATCATATAAGTAGGATCTGCCAAACAAGCAACGGTAAATTACATTTAACCTATGTAAGTATAAGCAAAGCCAGCCAGGCCACCATTAATTAGAACGTATTACTAACCTATATATTTTAGGTTCATGACCATCTTATTTTGTTTGGAAAAATAATCCTGCAGAAACAGTAATTACTAAGCACGGTGCATATACAAAACAAAAGCTTAGAACAAAAAACGTTCATGAAATTTAAGGCAAGACAATTTCACTTTAGCTCCCACACCTTAATTTTCTGTGATATCCACAGCCCAACATCCTGGAGAAGCTTGTTTCCAGAAGCATCCTGCTGACCCATAGACTGAATGCTCTCAGAAAGCAGATCCTGTCCTGCGCCTTCAGCTATCACAAGAACCATGTGCCCATTTTCTCTGAGTCGTTTCTCTATGTATTCAAAAAGACCGCCTGGACCTTCAAGATAAAATGGTGACTCAGGAATCAAGCAACAGTCCACATCTCGGCTTGCAAGAGTAGCATACATTGCAATAAACCCTGCACCATAGCAATGTAAAATTAGGAGAGTCACGTGACAATGGAAAACCACTATGTAATTCGACCAATAAAGAGAACTACATACATAAAGTCCACCAAGGAAAGATAAACAATTGGTGAATCAAGTAAGAGAAAAACAAAGAATTGACCGAAGGGAAGAGTGAATAAGAGGCCAAGAGACATCTTCTTTTGTGCTCATAAAGTGTTAGAAATCCTGCGATTTTCCATCTAAAACGGTATAAAAAATTAAACAAATGTATACCCACAAATGCAATGAACTGTAGCAATTTAAATATGAATAATAGACAAATAGTAACCAAATTGATTACTCAACCCAAAAAATGTGGCTCGATAAATTGCTTAATAGACTGGTGGACATGAAGACTACTCTACTTCGGCAGATAAAAAGTAGATGACAACAATATACAAACAAGAAACTTACCACTGTAGCGACCCATTAGCTTCACAACACCAATACCGTTCTCAACACTTTCAGCTTCTACATGCGCTGCATTAATAGCACGCTGAGCCTCCTCAACAGCAGTGTCAAAGCCGAAGGACCTGTCAATAACCTGTATAAGCAAGCAATAGCGTGTAGTCAACCCAACAATTCTGCAAGCTAATAGGATTAAAATAACCAAGGATCATTTTTGACATAAAAATAACCAAGGATCATTTTTGACATAGTGATAGTCCATCAGGAAGGCACCAAAGAAACATACCGGGATGTCATTATCAATGGTTTTGGGGATTCCAGCCACAGCAACTTTGAGACCACGCCTTCTAATTTCCTGTTTAAGTTAACACAATTTGCATGAGGTTATGGTAATTGGTTACCCATATTTCAACAGATAAAATGCACCTCGGCCAACTGTTCTCAATCTTTTTGGGTTTTTTGTTTCTTTCTTTGTTTTGAAAGAAAAAGAAGGGGGGGGGGGGTGGTTCTAAAGTTAAGAGCTCAAACAATGGTATGGTTAAGAAATTTAGTAACATATTAGCTATACTAAAAAGGTAAAAATTACCTCATATATGACAGATGCCCCTCTTTGAGTTCCGTCTCCTCCAATTATGTAAACCTGAGATCCAGAGAACTATGAATCTAGTGCCCATAAACTGATGATCACCATAAATCTATACAACAAAACTTAACCCGAACAAATTGTACTACAAAAGTGATGCATACCTGGTTTATCCCTCGATCTTGAATGCTATCAACTATTTTATTGGTATCATGGCCACCTCGTGATGTTCCAAGGGTGGTTCCGCCACGTTTATGGATATCATTCACAACCTTAGGAGTCAAAGTAATTGTATTTCGAGCATAGAAGCCCCTGTATCCTCCCTAAAGATCACAGAAGCTTCCCTAATTATTAAAGCTGCCAAATTATGTAGTATGAAAGATATTGATATGTAATTCAAATGCTTCAAAACTTACACGCTCAATGCCAGAGGCAAAATGAAAAGAAGGGAAAAAGTAAAAGAACTGGCAATTGACAAAATGAATTCTTAAATTCACACAAAAGGCATAAAGTCAAGTGGGCAAGAACTAGGCCACCGCATTTTCTTTTCTTTCAATGTTTCTATCTTGTTTAGAAAAAGCAGCAGATTACACAGCTGGAAATGCTACAGCACAGCACTGCAACTGGTCATGAATGCCCCCTGGTTCAGGAACTGTCCTGGTTCCTGTCCAGCTTCTAGATATCACATGCTTATGAGGGTTCCATGATTGATTATATTATGATACAGTGTAAACAGCCATCACGTGCATTAGGAGAAAACAATATATACTTCGTCTTAGTAGTTCTGTCACCATTGGCTAGCCTAAATGCAGTTTTGGAAATGAAAAAAGGAAAGCCCTACACATTCTTAGTGAAATGAAAAAAAGAGGACATATGGGTCTAGCAGGAAAAAAATAATAATACAGCTCAATTTTTAATCATGGAAAGCATGCCCAAAATTTGAGCCGAATCCGAAATCCTAGAATATAAGAGAAACACTGAAGAAGAGATTGTAATAATCACTTACATCAATCCCCAGAACTTTCTTCACACCGTACATATGGTACAGGCCACATACTATTTCTCTGATCACTGTGTTGAGCCCGGGACAGAGACCCCCACATGTCACAATACAAGCGTGAACATCATCTGGCTCAAAGTACACCTGGAAAACAGATAACAGCATGCGTAAATGGTAAGCATTTGGTTTTCCATTTATTTGATCCATTCATAAAGCACATCAAAACAAACCTTTTGACGGGGTCCAGCACGTCGAAAATGTGTGCCTCTTGGACTATCTTTGTGAACTACAATCTACAAAATCAAATGAGAGAAACAAAAATTGCATGAAGATTAAAATGTAGACTTTTTATAGTTCATTAAAAAGAATGTGGTAATTGAAGATGCATTCTACAACAATTGCCTTCCCATGCATTTGTATCAGAGGGAATCCATGCCTGGTCTTGGAGATGCATGCATCTACTTAATGAGAATGCCCATCCAGACATGTCCTATTCATCTCAAATTGATAAATTCTTAACTCAAACACTATGAAGTCAAGACATAATAAATCGAATTATGCGTCCTCTCTGTTAATCAGAAGCTTATACAAGTGACAATTATTTTTCTCAGAAATATGGAGATAAGTTTGCATGGAACACTAACCTTCTGAGCAACAGAGTCATCGGCATTGACAAAATACTGCCTGAAAATTTCAAAGAAAAGTATTAATGAATCAATTCTAACCAATATTACAAAAGGCCGAATTTCATTGATAAAGAATAAAAAATGAAATAAGCGCATACTCACTTCACAACTGAGTATGAAGGATTGTCTTGCAACGGATTTGGACAGGTCTGCCAGGAGAAAAAAAAAATGCTCGTAAGAAAACAAATGCATCGAAATCACCAATTGACCAGAGTCAGCTTCAACATGATCACCCTAAAACTTAAATAATTTATTTTGGAAAGTAAGCTCAACGCTATAATGGTACAGCGGAACATTTGATATTACCAATAGAGCCCAAAAACAAAAAAAACAAAACACTTTGAAACAGAACAATTTATAGAAACAAATTCCAAATAAAACGCTTGTCGGATTCAAACTAACAGGGGCGTCAGCCTTGTGTACAAGAAAGTTGGAAAAGTATGACTTTTCCAATAATTTAATAAAAGCATTAATGAACGTCCTCAGAAACGAAAACTTGTATTCATAAGCAGTTTTAAATTAAACGATTCTGGCATGTTTGTGGTAATACAGAAACAGGTAATTGTACAACATGGCTTATCTAGTGAGCAGCTAGACTCTTGGAACTCCAAAGCTACTTGTTTACTTTCGTTTCCGCTTTCTCGGCAGCCAAACGGAGACTCAAATGATAATGTAAGATATTAATAAATCAACTGAGTGAATGTGATAAATTAATCTCAACCAAAAATAGAAAAAGAGACAGAGATAGGCAGGGAACGACAACGTACAGGAAGATCAGGAATATAATCAGTAAAATGGGGCACGTCCTCGAGGACATAACCAGCCGAACCGGTCAAGGTATTGGGCTCATAACTGTCGGAGGTTCCCATCAGGGCCCACGAAAAACGATTACTCGAAGCTGGACCGGAACGGAGACTCACGCAGCGGCTACGGGAACTTGACGTGGAAGAAGAAGAAGAAGTCGAGGAAGAAGAATAACCGAGAGGTGGAGGGCTCAGTGGAGAAGGAATTGAAGAAGCTCGGACAAAGTCGATACAATCGCAACGTTTCAATTTCTGAACGNAAAAAAAAAAAAAAAGTTGAAGCTCTCGGGTTTAAGGGGACTTGGAGAAGAAAGTAAACTTTTTGGGAACAGCGTGGGTGACAAGATCACAATTTTCGTAGAAAATAATATGAAAACTGCGGAGTCGGTTGTTTCTTGACATCCAAACAATGTCATCTCTTATTTGTAGTTTTGTCCCAGATATCCAATTTCTGTAATAAGATTCTTACGCTTTCTTTATTATTTTTTTATTGTTCAGATTTTTTCTTTTTTAACTTTCCGCTCTTTAAATTTAGATTAAAAATTTACAACATGACTTTTTTGTATAATTTAAAATAAAATAAATTAATCAACTAACATAATTATATAATTTAATTAAAAATAAATTAATTTTATAAAACTTGTCATTCTTTTACTTGAGTTTCAAAAAAAAAAAAAAAAGGGATAAAAAACAGTATTAAAAGAAATCCATCCCGCTTACAAACGTATATAGAGAACACGTAATCGAAGCTTTACGTGCAAATTGCTCAACCGTACATTGGCTATCTTATGTTGAGTTGAGTTAGGTCTTTTCAGTTTTCTCTTTTAAATAACTGGAGCGTACTCTTTATTTTTTAAGAAATTATATTTGCCATCCAAAAGATACAACTTTCGTACACACCTTTTAAAAAAATTTGATAAATTTGAGATCACGTAAAAAAATCATTTTAGATTCTATTTTTATTAAAATGACTGTGTAAAATTTATACATTTTTAAAACTGTACAACATTATTGTTATTTTTGGAGAGATTGATTCGAAACTCGAGTAAAATAACAATTGTAAGTAAGAATTATAAGAGAAATGATTTGTACAAGCCTCAAATAGATAAGTCATGTATAAATCTTTGTAAAAAAAATAAACTTCACCTTGAAAAAATATATAAAAAAATCATTCATTTTTAGAAAGATCTATTTTTTAATAAAGAGTTTATACAAAATTTATCTATTTAAAGTTTGTATCTAACCTATTAAAATTAAAATGCAAATCTAAATATTGACATTAACTATTAATAATTAATAGTTATTTATAAATAAAAATGAGAGATCGATAAATTAAATAAGTTCTATAGTTTTTTTTTAATATTATTCAAAATATTTAGATGTGATTTTGGTAGTGAGATGAGATGAAATGATTTTATATAAAAATTGAATAAAATATTGTTATAATATTATTTTTTAAATATTATTTTTATTTTAAGGTCTAAAAATTTAAAATTATTTATTATATATAAATTTTAAAAAGTTATAATAAAAAAAAAATAGTTGAAATACTATACAAAAAGGAACTAAGCTGTTTACCGTTGATGACGGAAAATATAGAGGTGATAGAATTGAAACGGAGAAACCTGGAATATTCTTCTATAATAGTTTTACTGTACAACCACATTAGAGAGTCAGAGGGATGACGTGAAGCATGTAAATAGAAAAAGAAGAAAATAGTTGGTAAAAGACACGCGTTTCGTGGAAGCCAGGAGGACTGGACCATGATGTGTGGGAGACAACATTGACTTTACTGCAGTCTTGATTCTAGATTACTTTTTTATTTTTACTTTTTTGTGATTTTACATTTCAAAGCCCACTTTCAACATTAAATATTAAATAAATAATATTAATAGAATCTGCTGAATAGTTGACAATTAATAAATAATAATAATAAGATATCTCTCCCTTTTATACGTGTATTTTAAATAAAAAATAATTCTTATTATTATTTAGAATCTCACACCTTACATCATTTTATGAAAACACTCACATTCCTGTCCCACAAAACAAATTACTAAATATTTAATTAATTTAAATACAACTCTTTTTTTAATCGTTTTTTTTTTTCACTGATTCTCAACGAAAATAAGGAACACGTTTGTGTGTTTGTTTTTGTTTGATATTTAATATGTGTATACGTCATGTCACATCATTTTCCCTTTTCCTTGTAGCCCCTGGCTAGTAGTCTTAAAGCAGAGCACGTTTTGTAGGCATTGTATTAATTCTCGGGTCGAAGTTTCTGTGTCTCAACGGTAGGAGTCAAATGAATTATTGTTGAGTTTTCTTGTCTTCAACAATGGAGGATCAAACTCAAAGACATAATATCAATTACGTGAAAACATCTAGAAGCACTTTGATCAACACGGTTCAAGCTGGAACCATGGTTGTCTTTCTAAAACCACTGCCAATAAAAAGGCTGCGTTTGAACATGGTATTAATATATATATATTTATATAATATTATAATATTAATAATGTTTGGAAGCGTGGACGTTATTGTTTAAGGTAGTAAAGGTAAGACAATTTGCCGTCCAATTTAGAGGTCAGTTGATGTGCCGTGAAACCTCTGTAGCTATCTTCATATGCTGCAATGCCTATGTCTATCACTTTCTTTGTCACGTGGTCCTCTTCGTAAAATGGCTGTCCTATTACCTCATCGATCGGCATCCACTGATGAAACACACATCACCCAACATCACCTTTCAATTCAAACAACTCTTTATTATAAAGAATAATATAATAAAAGGGGAAATACTACTTGTCCCATAGAGAGTGGATTAATTAATCCACGAACCTACTTGCATGGCATCAATATGCCACATCAGCCAATCAAAAAGTTTACGTGTGGCATATTAATGCTATATGGTTGGCTTCCTTCAATTTTCTAACAAGAGATTATAAACAAAAAGTACTTATAAATTGTAAAGTCTTTTAAAGTTCAGGTTGAGAAAACTTAAAATTCAAATTTTATAGTATTTCTTGCAAATCCACGCTTAATTTACCTCATTTGTTTTCTTAGTAAATAAAAGTTAAAAATTAAATAAAATATTGTTAGAATATATATTTTTTAATATTATTTTTATTTTGAGATTTGAAAAAGTTGAATTATTTATTTTATTTTGTATAAAAATTTAAAAAAATTATAATAATTAAATGAGATGAGACGAGATAAAAAATTTTGTAAAAGTGAAAGGACGTCGTTTTATATTACCTTGGCAGCTTGTATTTCCTTCTCGTCGATTGTGATTTCATGGGACAGTGGCTTAAGCATGCAGACGAAGAGCAAATCCGACTTCTCAAAAGCCACAAGGTGGGCATGTCTTTCAGGTTGCATCCAAAGTAAAAATTATTAGACAGACAAGAGCAACAAGCAGCAGCCATTTCCAGGAAAATTTATAGTGCCAGATCATGAAAACTTTACCTGAAAGCAACCATTTCCAGGAAAATTGTGTCTACCTGTGAATAGAAAGGATGACCCATATCAGCAATAAACCATATATCTGTAACATTGATAACGATAATATTCAGAAATTTGAATGTATAATTACCCCGGTTTCTTCTTTCACTTCCCTCACAACTCCATCGAATATGTCTTCAGACTGTGCAGACACACCAAAATAGCATTCATTATTATTTGCTCCATAAGGAAATATTTCAACTACAGATTAACTTCAAACAAGCATTGAGGATAGACATTCAGATTTTTTTATAGCATTCGACATCGCATCCAACAGAACTGTTTTTAGAGCAGTCATAAGAGTGGTATCATGTACAGAATCCAACAGAAATATTTTGGAAAATGGAAGACAGCATTGCTTAATTTCACCTTGTTGATATAACCAGTAGGCAACTTCCAGACACCCGAGAAACTGCAAGGACATTTTTCTTTCACCACAAGAACCTATATATATGCATTTAAATCATATTAGAAGAATTAAGATTGAAAAAGTTTTATGATATAGATTTGTAATAAAGCCTTATGATTCTGATAAGAATAATGAGATACTAGGAAATCACCATGCAATAATTATGAAGGGTTTCAGTACCTGTTTTTTGTCATTAATCACAAATCCTGCAACGCCTATTTGATGTGAAGGGCTAGCAGGAAGCGTGCAGGGTTCATTTGGAATCCAATATACTAACATAACATATCCTGATTCAGCATGGTGGTAATCGAATCCCTCCTGAAAATTGAAAACCAAGAAATTCATTTGGAATCATTTCCTGCACTGTATTTACAAATCAATTTCCCTCCCCACCTTAAAAAACTATCAGAGAAAATTAACATGGGAAAGAAAGTCATAATGGGGTATTGGAACATTACCTGAATTGCAATTGGAACAAGATCAGCTTGCCCTTGTACTATTTTGAGCCATACCCCCCTTTTCCCCTGCATTGCACGGTATGCATGTGAGAAGCAACTTCAGCTGCATTTAGTTCTCTCATCTAAGATGCTAAAGTTGGGAAATAAACAGGTAGGTGGGGTCCATGCGGAAACTTTAAAAACACAAGATTAATTTACCTCTTCTCATCGGCTTAAACTTTTGGAATAAATAGTGATTTAATATGTTACTAGAATAGATATTTTGAGTTCGAACTCTGACTTCACACTTCACCCTATTATAAATTAAATTTTATGTGTTGAACCTTCTTATTAATGGGGGAGTTCAGTTTTTAGGAAAGTGATGATTCCAAGGGTGCAAATAATGTCAAATTAAGTAACATGCTAATCTTCCAAGAACAGCAAATCTATACTTTTTAGTTCTACTAGTGGTCTTTAGGTTACAAATATCCCACCTTCAACTTCCAGTTGGACAAAGAGGCTCGAAGGGCGCATGCAAAGGCATTTGCACTCAGTGGTAAGCTCTCTGGATTAATAACAACCCCGTCATATTCATCGTCCCAAGCATCAATTAACTCCACTACCGTGCTTGTTGCTGATGATATAGTGGGAGATAAAACATGAAACCCCCCTTTTTTGTGCACATAGCTGCCCCCATGAAAGGACAAGGGAGAGGACTTGAGTTGAGAACTTGAGCTATTTAAGAGCATGGACTTCTTCAAGAAACCTGGTACAAAAATGAAGAAAATGTTGACACTATTTCGTTCTTTCTATCTTAGAAACTCATTTTCCACAACTCAGACAAGTTATAATCACCCTTTAATGGCCATTGGAAGCTGCAATCTTTTGCCTTGGTGCTTCTAGGCCCCTTTATGAGGTGCTGAAAGTTAAAGTATGACAGTCGACAGGCATCCATTGCTGCTGCCATCATCACCTCCCTTGCAAAGTATTGTGACTGCAGTTTCTACTGCCCTTATGGATTTATAGCTGTTGCAGAGATATGCACTTGTGTCAGCAGGATAACAAAAGTAAAAAGAATAATAGGGGGAATATCATCCGGTAGACAAGTAGGAGGAAAGAGATGACAATACAATTTGGTATTGAAAATTAGCAATACTGCATAACTTAGTCCTTTTTACTGCATAGCAAATCACATATGCAAGCCAAAAGTGCAGCCTGTGTTTATTTTTGTTATCATTAATAGAAACAATAATCAATCACTTCGATGGTATAGTTTTCCACTAGCTCTACTTGTATATGGTTTAGTGTCCTCTTCTTATGCAAAAAGGACACACAGCCAGATGCTGTGCCATGTCTTCTTGTTGGGCATATGTCTTGCAACAGCATGAGTGTTTTTACATACAAACCCACGTGTAAAGTCATCACTTGTCGTGAGACCCATTTCGGATTTTATAAAAAGTCAAAACACCAACACTCTTTTATGCTAGCTGATATAGAAGGTTTCTATGTTACTGGTATGTTAAGTATGCTGATGGGTTAATTACATTTTGTCCCATCAAACTTTCGCTCAATACTCAATTCACAATGTGCCTCCGAAACTACGTACTAATTGCATTAAAGTAGACTCTCGAATTTTCAAAACTTTCCAATAATCCCCCCTTTCCGTCTACCAACAGCGTTAAATCTAACAGAAATTTATTGTACGTACTGCTCATGTACATAACATTCACTGTAAGGATCTAATTTTCATCTAATTTATTATCATTAACCATATAAAATATAAAATAATATATGCTATCAATTAATAATAAATCATTAAATAATTTTTTTTTATTAATTTATATATGGTTAATGAATATCAAATAATTTCATTGTATACATAAATTATTCATATTTACTTGTAACTTAGGTATAAAATAATTTTATATATGGTTAATGATTAATGACTTACTATTAATTGATAGCATATATTATTTTATATTTTATATGGTCAATGATAATAAATTAGATGAAAATTACATCTTTACAGTGAATTTCCGTTAGATTTAACTTTGTTGGTAGACGAAAGGGGAGATTGAAAAATTTTGAAAGTTTGAGGATCTTCTTTGATGCAATTAGAGGTTTCAGAGGCATATTATGAATTGAGTGAAAGTTCGAAAGGGTAAAGTGTAATTAACCCTATGTTCATCTTTCAAATAGATTTTTTCTAGCAGCATTAGACTGCATGCTATTTAATTAACTTCAAAAGATGCATGCAAGCCATAACGTTCTACTCACCTATATATATTCGGTAGTCAGAAAGGATGAGAATAATTCCCTCCATTTCAGCAAATTATGGACTTGTTCTGCATCATACACTGCAAAATCCATTGTAAACCTTTCTGTTTCTTGAAGAATACTGATCATTTTGTGACACCAAATTTCTATCGAACACATCATGATTCTGTAATAATTGGAGGCTTACAACTTTTCACTAGTCGCATCATATATGGAACTGTGTTCTTATTCCTTCCTCCGATCCCTCAATGACAAATTGTAGCAATTTGCCATTGTAGCAATTTGTTGTTCTCTACCTCTGGCTCTGGCTTAACTTTCTGGGAATCAGAATCAGCTTCATCCATCAAAGCTGAGAAGATCGGATAGAACTTATATTATTCCTGCAGAAGCAGAAAAGGAATAATGCCGGTCAATATCCTAGCTGAACCATTTGAACAAGCTGGTATCCATGCATGTCTCATTCTATATCAGCAACAACTGCATGCATTGGCTAAAAGGAACCAAGGAAAAAGTATATTTTTCTTTATTCAATTAATAATGAGAAATTTTAGAACTCTTTTTGCTAAAGGGGTTTTTTTAATGTAATTTTTATATCAAACAAAAATCATGAAGTAATTAATCTCTGAATTCATATTGATCAAAACGTTTTCTTTCTTTCTTTATTTCAGAGAGACATGTATTTTTAGTAATTGAACTTTTTTTATAGTTTTTGAGAATTTTTTAAAAAACCTTTTGAGATAATTAATAATCACCTTATAACAATTTTAAAATACTAATTTTATCAAATAAAAATTGAAATTATACTCCCTTGATTAAATTGTAAATTTCAACAATTAAATGAAATTCTCTCCCCAAGTTAAATCGGCTTGACAAATTAGAATCGGGTAAGTACCGAATCAATTAATCGAGCTTTTTAATAAATTGAATAGGGTGATTCATAACAATTCTGAATTGATTATTTCAATGTTGATTAAAAAAAAAGGTATTAAAAGTCATATACAATGAAATTCAAGCATTTAATATCATTTATATATAAAAGAGTATAAAATATAAATTCATTTATTAGTTTCAATAAAAATGTTATATGAATTTAAAAAATTTCAATAACCATGTAATTTATATATTTAACCTCAACTGAAGACATTTTTCGCCTCATATACAAAGAAGATAAAGATCACTAAGTTATAAGCATATGGAAAACGTAGTATTTTATCCACAACTACAAATTTAATACAGAATACTCATTTATCTCTCTCTTTTTTTTTTTTTTTTTTTTTGGTTCAACCGAAGAAAATGAAGAATTATATATTTTATCTTTCAATTTTCTTGTGATTACTATTGAATACAGTGATTAAAATTTTGATATATGTTTAGTTCTATCATATTTTTGTACAAAAAATTAAAAAAATAAAAATAAAAAAAAAACCTCAATTGTTAGATAACTTTAAAATAAATACAGTTTTGAATCAGTTTAAAATTGGCTAAAGTCGATTTAAATTAATTAATTGAAGTGGTTACGGGTGTGCTCTAGCGATTACGGGTGTAATCCCCAAAGGAAAGAAGTTTATTCTCACTAATCGTGATGGGTGTGCTCCGACAATTACGGGTGCCAATTATTCTGCTTGGTTTTGTGTTCTCTCAGTCCAATTGATCTGATTGCCACTTGAGAGTCTATTTTCTTGCATTTTTGCAAGATTATTGGCTTACTTGTTACTTGTTTTGGATCATATCTCACAATGGATGATGAATTAATTGATCAATGGAGAAGATTTTCGTTGTCTGAAGTTGAAACTACTAATGTTTTGGTGTAGAATGATTGTCTGGATTTTTCTAAGAACCATCGCGATCATTGCCTCTTGTTTAAACTTTGTTCACATAAATTTTTTAACAAAGAGGCTTTCAAAACTATGATGTCGTAAAGTTTAGAATCCTGTCCAAGGGGTGATATTTTTTGACTTGGGGGTTAATCTTTTCTTGGCTCAATTTTCAGATACTATATACTAATAAGGAAAAGGTTATTCGAAATAATCCATGGTCTTTTGACAGGAACATTGTGCTTCTTCATGATTATGATGGTGATCTTCAGCCTTCTGATATTGAGATGCATCTTGCATCTTTTTGGGTTAGAACTTATAATCTAGCATTTAAGGGCATGTCGGTATAAATTGTTAAACATATTGGTGAATCACTGGGTGTTGTTAAAGTCATAGATTTGCTGAAAAACTCTCCTGGATGGGGTATTTTCTCAAGAATCCGTGTTGACGTCGTGTTTCGTGGGCCTGGGCAACTCCTCGTGGGCAGTGTACATGCGATCACCTGCATAGTAAGAACAATGGGGGAGACCTCGAGATCCGTTGATCCTGCAATGCTTAAGTCAGTAATCGGTGATGGAGATGATGAATAGTAGTCAAGGTGAGAGTATAAGATAGTAGTGATTGATTCCTTACCTTGGTTGCCGTTGGCAGTCTTATTTATAACTACCGACCTGGTCGCCACTATAGTGGAGTGTTGCGTAACAGGAGATAACGTTTATTCTGTTGACTCGCTGAGCTACCCTCATGCCCGTTCCTTACCGAGCCAATATAGGCTCAGGGTCATTGCGTGTTGCTCGAGTCTTAGGCCGCATTGAATGCGGCATGCCCTCTGTTTTGGGTTGCATTGAATGCGGCATGCCTTTCTCTGGACTGCATTTAATGCGGCATGCCTTCCACTCTAGGCCGTACTGGACGTCGCATGCCTTTCTTTTCTGGGAAGCATTTTCCAAAATGGGAATCGCTCTTGATCAGTTGCCACTGGCACCAACCCCTCTCAAGGGCTTCACCGTGGACACGATCCAACCGGTTGGAGCCATTACCTTGTCTGTACTGGCTGGGACCGCCCCAAAGTCAGCATCCCTTATGGTAGATTTCCTAGTGGTGAAAGCCCCCTCCTTATATAACGTGATCCTCGGACGACCGTCCTTGAATCGAATAAAAGATGTAACCTCCACGTATCATCTGAAGGTGAAGTTCCCGACCCAATCAATGATAAGAGAGATGCGAGGCGAGCAGCAGACAGCAAGAGACTGCTACACTCAAGAGATGAAGTCTAAGGCAATAACCATACAAACCCTTGAGGAAGAGTGTAAGGAAGCAACCTCACCCCCACCTCCGGCCCTAACAGAGTTAGACAGGGAAGTAAGAGATGAAGAAGCCCTGAGGCAGGCAGAGCCTAACGAGTCGATAGTCTTAGTATCAGTGGAACCCGAAGAACCAAAATGGACCGTACGAATGGGGTCTAAAATGTCTAGTGAGCTAAGCTAGTCTGTGAAATAGCTACTAATCAAACACCAAGACGTATTCGCCTGGAACCATGAAGAGATGCCTGGTACCAATGGATCGGTAATAGAGCACCACCTCAACGTAAATCCTAAGGCAAAAAGAATCAAGCAAAAAAGCTGCAACATCAGTGAGGAGAAGTATGCGGCTATTGTCGAAGAAGTGGATCGCCTGTTGGCCGTGGGGTTCATTTGGGAAGTTCACTATCCTGAGTGGCTTTTCTAACGTAGTGTTGGTCAAAAAGTAAGTGGAAAATGAAGAATGTGCATAGACTTCACTGACCTAAACAAGGTCTGTCTTAAAGATAGTTTTTCCCTCCCAAGGATAGACTTGATAGTAAATTCAACAGCCGGGCACACCCTGCTTAGCTTTATGGACGCATACTCCGACTACAACCAGATCAGAATGAGCCCAGACGACGAGGAGAAAACAACATTCATCACAGACCGGGGCCTCTACTGCTACAAGGCAAGCCGTTCGGTCTCAAGAACCCAGGAGCAACATATCAACGTTTGGTCAACCAAATGTTTAAAAACCAGATCGGAAGAAACATGGAAGTTTACATAGACAACCTTCTGGTTAGGGGTGTAAATGGGTCAGTCCGGCCATGGACCGAAATTTTCGGTCCACCATTTTTCCCAGACCGGACCGGACCGAACACCCATTCGGTCCGGTCCGGTCTCGATAGTTATCAGTCCGGTCCGACCTTTTTTTATTTTTTTTGTTTAAATTATTATATTAGCTTATAAGCCTATTAGGTATATATAGTTATAACTTATAGTGATATTAATACTATACTATTATACATATATTATGTTATAATCCTATAACTTTTATAATATATTAATATATACTAATACTATATATTATACTATTATAGTGTTATTGTTACTACTACATATAGACTTATAGTGTATGTATATATATATATTATAATTATATAGTGATATTATAATGATATAGTGATTAGTAATATAGTATATAGTGATTTAGTAAAGCTATATAATATATTAGACTATATAATAGTATTAATATTATACTATTAGTATAGTTATACATTTGTATTAGTTATAAACTTATAGTCATTAGTCATTAGTCATAGTGATATTAATAATTTAATACTATATATAGTTATAGACTTATAGTGATTTCTTTATAATTATAGACTATAATTATAGTAATTTAGTTTAGTTATCAATTTATAATTATAGAATTATATTGATGATGTTAATTGTTATTTTGTTACTAACTTAAAGAATGTGAATGTATTGTAATTTTATATTGTAAATGGGGATAGGTTAGATGAAAATTACATAATTTATATACAATTATTATATAAAATAATATATTTATAAAAAAAAAAAAATTGGGCTCGGTCTGTCCGGTCCGAGAAATCCCCACCCCGGGACCAGATCGAAGACCGAAATACCCCTACTCATTGGACCGAAACAATCATGGGGACTTTCGGTCTGGTCCGGTCTCGGTTCAGACCGACCATTTTACAGCCCTACTTCTGGTTAAAAGCAAAAAAGCAAAACAACACCTGGACGATCTCCGCGAAGCTTTTGTAGTTCTTAGAAAATATAAAATGAAGCTCAACCCCCATAAGTGTGTTTTTGGAGTCGAATCGGAAAAGTTCTTAGGATTCATGATCTCTAAGCATGGAATCGAGGCCAATCTCGAAAAGGTCAAAGCCATTATGTATATGCCTCCGCCCTGGACCATCAATGAAGTCTAGAAACTCGCAGGGAGGATAGCTGCCCTGAGCCGCTTCATTGCAAAGTCAACCGATCAATGCCATCATTTCTTAAATATTCTGCTAAAAGCACAAGAATGGGATGAGGAGTGCGGAAGGGGCTTCAACGAGTTAAAAGAATATCTAACCCATCCGCCCCTGCTCAATCAAACCACACTAGGAGAAGATTTAACTGCCTATCTAGCCGTGTTACCCAATGTAGTGTCCGCCGTGTTAACTTGAGTAGAAGGAGGAATACAACAGCTCGTTATTATATAAGCAGAGCCTTTTGAGGTGCAGAAGCCAGATACCCCCAAACGGAAATGCTAGCATTTGCATTAGTGATTATGGCCAGATGACTGAGACCTTATTTTCAAGCTCATCCAATAAAAGTGCAAACTGATATCCCCTTGAGAAGAATATTACAAAAGCCTGATATGTCTGGCTGAATGACTAACTGGGCAATTTAGGTGAGCGAATTTGAAATTGAGTACCTACTACGCATTGCAATTAATGGGTAGGTATTGGCGGATTTCGTGGCCAAGTTCTCAAACTTTCCAGAAGAGATAGTTATTATGCCACAGGGCAGATCTTGGTAGATCTACATCGACGGCTCTTCCTGCTGAGCCGGGGGAGGAGTAGGAGTGCATATAATAACAAAGTCGGGAGAAAAGCTTGACTATGCTCTCAAGGTAGGATTCAAGGTCACCAACAACGAAGCCAAGTACGAAGCGCTTTTGTCAGGATTAACTATTGCTAGGTCCTTAAGGGCCACTGAAGTAGAAGTAAAGCTGATTCCCCGATAGTGGTAGGGCAAGTAACTGGACAATTTCTTACAAGAGGAGAAAATCTGAAAAGGTATCTCCAACGGGTAGGAGAAGAACGAGATCTCTTCCAATACTCCTCTATTCATCAGATCCCCAGAAGAGAAAACCAGGAAGCAGACCGACTAGCTAAAGCTGCTTCAAGTCAGGAAGAAGTCTCGCTCTCGGATCACGTGGTAATTCGAACTATTGACATAGCGGTAATAGGGATTCGAATGTCCACTATTAAGGTCATACAACCCCCAGAATGGGCAACTAACATTCTAAAATTTCTCCAAGAAAGAGCCCTTCCAGAAGATCAAAAGGAGGCCCGAAAGGTCAGGAACCGGGTGGCTCGATTCACTTTGGTAGGAGGAGTCCTGTACAAGAAAGGCTACGTCGAGCCTCTATTACAATGGATCTCTTCTGAACAGGCTCAGTACATCCTGGGAGAAATACACGAAGGAGTTTGCGGGAATCACGCTAGTGGAAGAGCGCTAGCATTACGGACTACTCGGGCAGGATATTATTGGCCTAACTCTNCCCCCCCCCCCCCCGGGGAAAAGCTAACATCTGTTACCTCCCCATGGCCTTTCGCACAATGGGGAGTAGACCTTATTAGCCTCCTGCCTACTGGCAAAGGAGGAGTACAATTTGTCGTGGTAGCAGTGGACTATTTTACAAAATGGGTGGAAGCGGAAGCACTAACAACAATTACAGCTCGAGCAATTACAAGTTTCCTGTGGAAATTCGTGATCTGTCGCTTCAGAATTTCCGAGAGCTTCATGTTGGACAATGGAAGGCAGTTTGATTGCTCCCATTATCGAGAGTGGTGTGTAGAGCTTAGGATCAAAACCAAGTACTCCTCTCCGGGACATCCGCAAGCCAACGGACAAGTCTAGGCAACCAACAAAACGCTACTCAACATTTTAAAGAAAAAGTTAGGAAGCCAAAAGGGGGAATGGGCCGAAGAACTTCTAAGCACGTTGTGGGCGTACCAAACGTCAGTAAAGACCCAGACTGGAGAAACCCCTTTCTCCCTCGTCTATGGAACCGAAGCCATGATCCCAGCTGAAGTGGCAATACCCACATATCTCTGCCAACCTACAAGAGCCAATCCATTAAGTATAAAGCACAGGAACCGAGCCACGACTCAGACCTGCTAACAACTATTCTTAACGCAAGTCACCGGTGATTCCACGGGACATTTTCGAGCTTCATGCAATGGTGTAGAACCAAATGCGTTGATGAGGGAGCAGGGCCCAAGGGCTTTGCCAACCTACAAGAGTCAATCCACGAAGTATAAAGCACAGGAACTGAGCCACGGCTCGAACCTGCTAATAGCTATTCTCAATGCAAGTCATCGGTGATTCCACGGGACATTGCTGAGCTTAGTGCAATGGTGCAGAACAAAATGCGTTGGCGATGGAGCGAGGTCCAAGGGCTCTGCCAACCTACAAGAGCCAATCCACGAAGTATAAAGCACAGGAACTGAGCCACGGCTCGAACCTGCTAACAGCTATTCTCAATGCAAGTCACCGGTGATTCCACGGGACATTGCTGAGCTTCGTGCAATGGTGCAGAACAAAATACGTTGGCGATGGAGCGAGGTCCAAGGGCTTTGCCAACCTACAAGAGCCAATCCACGAAGTATAAAGCACAGGAACCGATCCACAGCTCTGACCTGCTAACAGCTATTCTGAATACAAGTCACCGTGATTCCACGGGACATTGCCGAGCTTCGTGCAATGGTACAGAACTGAATGCATTGGCGAGGGAGCAGGGCGCAAGGGCTTTACCAACCTACAAGGGCCAATCCACGAAATAGAAAGCATAGGAACCGAGCCATGGCTCGGACCTACTAACAGCAATTCTCAACGCAAGTCACCGGTGATTCCACGGGACATTGCCAAGCTTCGTGCAATAGTGCATAACCGAATGTGTTGGTGAAGAAGCAGGGCCTAAGGGCTTTACCAACCTACAAGGGCCAATCCACGAAGTATAAAGCATAAGAACCGAGCCACTGCTCGGACCTACTAACAGTTATTCTCAAAGCAAGTCACCAGTGATTTGCTCCAGCTAAGCTCAGAACCAGCAAGCAGCAAGTTCTGACCCAATTGCTTCGAAGGTGAACCCCCGTAAGCAAAGGGGCAAGGAAAAGAGAGGCACCATAAGCAAAAGGGCAATAACAAGAAGTGGGAATGCCATATTCCCCCAATGCTCAAACTGCCATAACCAGTGACGGCCTGAACACCAGAGGAAAAGACAACTCCCCTCGAAAGCCTCAGAAGAAGAAAAGGAAGCCACAGGAGTCGTCCAAGTAGGGAGGAACAAAAGAAGAGAGCATAATCGAGTGAGTTCTTCAGATACAAGAAAGCCTCATTTATAGGCACGGATGATGCAAGGGATCCCTGGGAACCACAACTCCCAAGGCCACCCCAACCGACCACATTACCTTGAGACTTCCCCAGTCGACCACGTGTCTCGCATCGTCCCTTGGAACTTGGAAGGAACAAAAACGTCAACAGACGCGAAGTAAATGACGAAGTTTAATACCAAATTAATGAGCATTGGTAACGGAGGCGTCTAACAGGGTATTAATGGCGGAGTTAATGTCAGGCTACTTTAAAAACATTAATAAAGTAGCCTTGGGACCAACGTTAAGTCAGAAGAAGGTGGAGGGGTTCACGTGAGATACCAGTTGGGAACCCATACAGGAGAGTTCCGCACGGTCATTTTGCCTACAAGAATACCCGCCCAGAACCTAGGCAAGAGAAGTCCCGTGTGGACATTTTACTTACAAAAATGACTGCTCGGATACCATACAGGAGAGTCCCCTGCGGTCATTTTGCCTATAAGAATACTGGCTTGGAACCCATACAGGAGAGTCCCGCATGGTCATTTTGCCTACAAGAATACTGGCTTGGAACCCATATAGGAGAGTCCCACACGGTCATTTTGCCTACAAGAATACTCGCCCTGAACCCAGGCAAGAGAAGTCCCGCGTGGACATTTTACTTACAAAAATGACTACTCAGAACCCATATAGGAAAGTCCCGCACGATCATTTTGCCTACAAGAATACCTACCCGGAACCCAGGTAAGAGAAGTCTCGCGCGGACATTTTACTTACAAAAATGATAGAAGCCCCGCGCGGACATTTTACTTACAAAAATGACTACTTGGAACCCATACAGGAGAGTCCCGCACGGTCATTTTGCCTACAAGAATACCCGCCCGGAACCCAAGCAAGAGATGTCTCGCGTGGACATTTTACTTACAAAAATGATTGCTCGGAAACCATACAGGAGAGTCCCGCGCGGTCGTTTTACCTACAAGAATACCCGCCCAGAACCCAGGCAAGAGAAGTCCCACTCAAAAATTCTACTTACAAAAATGACTGCTCGGAACCCATACAGGAGAGTTCGGCATGGTCATTTTGCCTACAAAAATGACTGCTCGGAACCCATACAGGAGAGTCCCGTGCGGTCATTCTACTTACAAGAATACTCGCTTGGAATGCAGACAAGAGAAGTCCCGCACTGACCTTCTACTTACTTCAGAATGGAAGAGTTTTAGCACAATAATATTGCATGCAAAGGTGTTTGCTTGCTATCCATACGAATGGAAAGGAGCCACATAAAAATAAAAAAAAAAAGAAAAAAAAAAAAGAAGAAGAAGAAAAAGGGGGGAGCTAACTTGACTCCCATCAACGAATGGCTCGAAACATGCAGATCGATCAGGGAGAACCAACGAGCGCAGTGGTCAATAAAAAAAAAGTGAAGAGAAGACATCCAAATTGTCAAAGGTATATTCATACATATAAAAATTGTCAGTTTCTACATTGAAGACCCACACGGGTTCAAAGGTACAAATAAAAAAAAAAAACTAATTAAGGAGCGGCACCATGGGAAGATAAAGGCAGGTTGTCTACACCCCACGTCAATATTTCCTAGTAAGCAAACTCGTTCAGCTGAAGACTTCGGAGATCCAGGGTATGAAGATCGGCCCTAGGGTTCTCAAGTATCACCTCCCTGAGATGCTTGAGACCTTCCTTATACCCATACATCCAAGATTGGTCACGAAGGGCGGGAACTCTTTCGAGTTAAGACTCAGCAAGGTTCCCGCGGAGCTGAGCAGCTTCTAGAGAAGACTGCAAGCGAGAAATAGCCTTCCGAGCCACAGTCCTCGCCCTATCTCCTTCCTTGGTTATGCCTACATATTTTTTGAATAGGAGATGTTGAGCCTTGACAACACGCTTCTTTTCCTCGGTCAACTTCTCAAAAGTCGCATTACTCTGCCTCAACTCCTCCTGGGCGGACTCTACCTCACACTCTAGCCCTTGAACCTCAGCTTGAGCGCTTCCCCTCTCGAAAAAAAGAAGATCGGATTCGGCTTGGAGATCCTCAAGCTCTTTCTGCGCAGACTCTAAATTTTCGGTCAGAATGGATATCTTCCCGTTAGCCACTTCGATCTCCACATCTTTCAGCTGGATCCCCTTATCTTTAAGCTCGAGCTCTAGTGCCATTACCTTCATCCTGCACGCCAACGCCTCAGTCTCCTTCAACTGGGCGGAGTTTCTCACGGCAAAGCATGTTGTCCCCCTTCAGGGATGCATTCTTCGCCTCAACGGCCTGAAGGTCAGCCACTAGCTTTTCCCCGCGCAAGTTCAAAAGTTTGTTCAGTGCGCTCTGACCTCTTAGATCTTCTTCAAGAGCCTCCCGTTCTTGAGTGACCATCTCGGCTAGTCGATCGACAGCCTGGAAGATCAGCAGAGAACAAAGCTTATCGGCAGGATGCGACCAAAATGATAGTAAAATGAAAAGAAAAGAATATGCTTACATTGGCAAATAAGGGCCTGGATTTCAGGGCCTGTGCTTCAAAGGACTCCGACCTAGCCTTCTTTTAACATGGGCCCCTTTCTAGCTTAAAAGATGGGGGGTTCCACGCATACCAGAGCAAGCATGGCATTGGTATGGGGAGGAGGCAGGTCGGAATCCTCCCCGTGTTCTAAAAGAACTTCAGCTTGAAGGCCCTGCAGGAGGACAAACTGAGAACTTAGCTGTTCCTCAGCAAAGGCCAAACTCTTGCCATAAGCAGCCTCCGAACGGGGTGAACCGCTCTCAGATAAGGCACCATCCTCTACCTCTTCTATAATAACATCCTCGTAAAGCCGAGGCGAAGACTCGGCTTGAGGAACAACGTTCTCCTGGAACACGCAGCTTAGCATGAAGTATAGCAATAGCAAAAGAAAAAAAAAACAGTTGGTGCAAGAAAAGAAAAGAAACGGATACCTGAAAAGACTGAAGTTCAGGAATAACTTCGAGGATCGTTGGGGGAACCACCTCTATAGTCAGTTCTGCCACCAGTGAAGAGGCTAGGACCTCAGGGGGCACTAGTTTCAAAGTCTCCTCTGAACAAAGCTCCCCAGACTCAGGCTGTTCTACAGCCTCCTCGTAGTGTGGTACCACAAGTTCAGGAGGTGTTGGACCTCCCTCTTCAATAGAATGGGGAAGAGTAGCACTAGGTAGCTCCGAAGGCAAAATGGGGGAGTCAGCCACATGCTCCCCCAAGGAAGCCTCGTGCAAGCATTTCCTCGAAAGGGGTCAGCGGTTGATGAGGAGGAACCCCCTCTTGGGTAAGAACCTCCTCAAATGAGGGAAAAACTCTCATCACCAGGCCAGGACCTCGGGATGCCGGGCGGTCAAATGCCGAAGCAAACAAAAAGTCAATGGCCACTTCAGCCTCCTCTTCCCCAGTGAGACCTGAAAGAAGGCAAAACCTAGTCATCTTCTGTTAAACAAAGGTAGCAAAGAGAATGAATTCTGAAATCTCAAAGAATACCTCTTGGTGGAGCAGCTCGGGGAAGGCCAAGAGCGACTCGGTTGGAGCCAAGGTCAGAAGTAGCTCGGTGAGAGCTGCTCTCCATAGGCATCCAGGGAGGACTACTAGCTTTAGCAGTTCCCTCAATATTGCTTTCCTTCGCAACTCGTTTGGTCTTGCTCTTTTTAGCTAGAGGGTGAGGACAGTCATCTGAGCCTACCTGCTGGGAACCCCTTTTTCCTTCGCGAGGGACGCTCTGTTTAGTTGGACGCGCGGGGACGACTAGGACCCTCTTAATGGGCGCAAGTTGTTGCACGGCAGGAGCCCCTTCTTCCTTTCGGGGCTGCTCCGCTCGGCTTGGACCTACCCAATCCGACCCACCCCACTCTGGAGGATGGGGTGGGTCCATCAAGAAGTCCCAACCAATCAAGTGATTGCGGTGAGGAGCAACAATGTAGAGCCGGATATAATCATCATTCAATAACGAATCAGTCTCTACTAGGGAAAGATGAGCCGCTGACCAGGACATCACAGTAGAAACCCTAAATTCCTCTCTCTTCGATAACTTGATAGAGAGAAATTTGGAGTTTGGAACCTTACCCCAAATGGACCGAATGGGAAACTCGTTACATTCAGCTTCTTTTGCGGGACGTTCCCACCCCACGCCCTTAATATAGAAGAATCACCAATGCCATTTCTTCGGTGACGAATATTTCCTCTCTAGAAAAGCAAAATACTTATCTGCAGAAGAGGATTGGAAGCTATAGATATTGCCAGCAATATAGTTGATCCGATACACTGATAGGAACTCCCGAGCAGTTGAGTCAGGATAATCCTCTAAACAGGTCAGAGCAATCCGAAGGCCACGCAACTGGCCATGACCAAACGCCAAGCGTTAGGGGTAAGTTGTGCCAGAGCAAGCTGCAAGAAATCCAGAATATCACGAACCAGACGACAGATCGACAGACGCAACCCAATGTAGAACATGTGAGGGTAAAGCGCCACCGCTGTAGACAGGCCATCCTTGTCCACCATTCTAGCACGAGGGTGGGGGACTTCGATATTAGTTTCATCCGGAAGGGGGAAATCCCTGCAGAACACACAGAGGTTGGTCTTGGTCATGATTGACCTCCACCCCTTCCTGGTGAAATACTTGTATCAAGGATCGTTCTCACCTTTCAAAGTCATGGAAACTGTAAGTAAAGCTTGGACTGGCTTGGGACTTCAAAGAAGACGAGTAGGAAGTCAAAATGAAAATGACGAAGAAGAGGGAAAAAAGGAGGAGTGAGGAAGAAGAAGAAATAAATAGCGACCGTATGATGAAATAGTAAGATATTCGAAATAGCAGTGTGAAATTCGAAGGGGCACCTTGGCAGCGAAGATACAGAATGATGTTTCACCTGCCATGCACATGCATGGAACTGACCAAATTAGGGCAAACATTCGCGCGCCAATGGGGAGCTTTAATTAATGAAGACAGCACTAAATGATTACCCAAGTCCATTAAAAATGCCAGGGGCGTTTCACACTAACAGGGAATAGCCACGTACCCGTTCGACTTCTTGCCTACTCAAACCATTGACCATTCAAAAAAAAAAAAAAAGATATTTTCACAATTTCCAGCCCACAAGTGTGCTAAAAATTCACGGGTTACTGTGAAGGGGAAAAATTTTCTTCCATATTAGGTTAAAAGCAAGGCCCAGGTCCAAACCCAGATATAAAGGTTAGGTTGGACCAGGGCGGAGACATGGGCCGGATTGGGGTCCAAGGCCCAAATACCCCCTATAGGTTAAAACAAACAAAATTATCACCTGGGCGAACACCTGGGTCGAGGCCCAGGTGATAATGTCCAGAACGAACCCTATTCACAAACAAGTACTAGGGCAAATGACATAGACGAAGCTTGGGAAGGAAGGAACACTGCAGTCTGTGCCGTATGAAGAGACTTGCGATGCCTACACCCCATAGTGATGGGAAGACATGCCGCGTCCAGTACAGCCCGAAGTGGAAGGCATGCCACATTAAATACAGTCTAGAGAAAAGCATGTCGCATTGAATGCGGCCCAGAACAGAGGTCGTGCGGCATTCAATGTGACCCAAGACCCGAGCAACACGCAGTGACCCTGAGCCTATATTGGCTCAATAAGGAATGGGCATGAGGGTAGCTCGATGGGTCAACAGAATAAACGTTATCTCCTGCTACGCAACACTCCACTACGGTGGCGACCAGGTCGGTAGCTATAAATAAGACTGCCAACAGCAACCAAGGTAAGGAATCAATCACTACTATCTTATACTATCACCTTGACTACTATTCATCATCTCCATCACCGATTACTGACTTAAGCATCGGAGGATCAACAGACCTCACGGTCCCCCCATTGTTCTTACTGTGCAAGTGATTGCCCATACGCTGCTCGAGAGGAGTTGCCCAGGCTTGCGAAACACGACGTCAACAATCCATATTTTTTTGGATGTTAGTAAATTGTTGCCAAGGGTGAAATGTGTTGTCTTAAGTGATGGAATTGACACATGGGTTCGTTTCAAATACGAAAAATTTCCTAATTTTTGTTACTGTTGTGGAAAATTAGGCCATGGAGATCGAGACTGTATCTTATGGGTGGAGAAGCAAATTTTTTATGAGAGGGAGGGGTTTCCGCATGGCGATTGGCTAAGGGCATCGGGTAGTAGTTCCTCCATTCGCAAGAGTACAGTGGTTGTGGATAAGTTTCATGGTGGGCACGAATGTTGCTGAAGGAAGGATTAGCAAGGGGTAGCTATGGCTTCTTAGGCTAAGGTTCCTGTGGATGAGTTGTTGGTGGTGGAGAATGCTGACGACAACATTTTAACAGGGGATTTGTAGTGAGTCTGGAAAAAATATTGTGATGAGTTGCCGATTGACTTGTATGCTGGAGGCCCAATTGGGCTTGGGCCGATTACTAAAGGCCAATATGTAGAATTTGCTAAAGGCTGATAGAACTCTGTTGAGGGTAAGAAGGCACCCCCGTCGACTAGGCTCCAAGTGAAAATCTCCCTTCTTTGAGATGACAATGAAGAGGACAAGTACGTAGCCCGGATCATGGTGATTCAAGTAAGTTTTCTTATACACCCCTTAAGCGTCTTTATGAGAATTATGGTTCTTCAAGTCTCTGTACATCTGGGGAACTGAAAAGGACAAAATCTATTGATGATGAATTTTTATTTGAAGTGGAAGTGGTATCGATGGAGGTTGAGATTTAGCCCCGCCGACAGCCATGAGGGTCCTCAGTTGGAACTCCCGTGGGCTTAGAAACCTATGGGGAGTTTGAGTCCTTAGGGACTTAATTCGTAGGGAAGCTCCTAATTTAGTTTTTGTTATGGAAACTAAATTATTAGCATATAAATTGGAGCAATTGAAATATGGGCTTGGATTTTATGGTTGTTTGTCAATGAATTGTGAAGGCTGTAGTGGGGGATTGAGATTGTTTAAGAGCTGTGATATTGATCTAGAACTTGTGTCATATTCCAAGCATCATTTTGATGCTTGGGTGGCTGATGTGGTTTCTGGCGTCAAATGGAGAATCATTGCAGATTATGGGCATTCTGAAGTAGCTAGAAGGTGTGAAGTGTGGAATCTCTTGAAGAGAATTTCTGCATGTATTAGTGTCCTTGATTGTATTTTGAGGATTTTAATGAGATTCTAATGCATTCAAATAAAAGGGGTGGTTCTAATCGTCCTGAATGGCAGTTGCAAGCTTTTAGAAAAAATTTTGTGCTTTTCAGAGTTTGGAAACTGATGAGTCTTTGTTCACATGGTCTAATATGAGGGATGAGAGATGTCATATTCAAGAAAGACTAGACAAATTTTTTGCAAATACAGAATGGTCGTGTATATATCCGAGGTTCTAAGATAAGAAATGTCACCACTTCATTCTCATATCATAATTGTTTGATTCTCAATACTATTGGTGCATTTGAATCTCAGCATAAAGGTAGTAAATCCTTTCAGTTTGAGGCTATGTGGATAGGGGTAGCTGGGATTGAGGAAATACTATCATCTTCTTGGTCTTCATTGGAATATTCTGATTCGGTGGAAGGTATGAGAAATGTTGTTTGAGTGTGTAGCTCTCAATTAAAGCAGTGGCATGGTAGAGAGTTTGGGAATATTCAGTCTCAATTGAGATCTAAACAATAACAACTGAATCAGCTAGTAGGGGCGATCCATTATTGGTTTCAAAGTTTGATTTGGACCCACTTAGACATGATATAAATCTTCTATTGGAATGAGAGGAGTTGATGTGGAAACAATTGTCAAAGGTTTTATTGCTTATTTGGGTGATCAGAATTCAAAGTCTTTCCATCGGAAAGCTTCCCAAAGGCAGTCAAGGAATTTTATTACTCAGCTTCAAGACGATTCAGGTTGTGGGAAAGATGGCAGGGACATGGCTTCTCTTGTTCTACCTTATTTTCAGGGTCTCGTTACTACAACTCACCCTATGAGTATGGATCTTGTTTTGGAATCTGCCACTCCAAAGGTTACAGAGGATATGAATGTTGATCTTATGAAGCCTTACACAATGGATGAAGAATGGTATGCTTTATTTCAAATGCACCCTTTGAAGGCACTGGGGCCTAATGGTTTTTGTCCACTTTTTTTTTTTTTTGTTTTTTGTTTTCAAAAATATTGGCATATTGTGCATACTTTGGTTGCTAAAACAATTTTAGATTCAATAAACAATGGGGTGATACCTAATGTTCTAAATGAAACTTTTATTGTGCTTGTTCCAAGAAAAAGAGGCCTGAAAAAGTTACGGAGTCTAGACCTGTTAGCTTGTTCAATGTGGTTTATAAGATTATGGCTAAAGTCATTGTTAATAGGCTAAAATCTATCTTACCTTATGTGGTGTCAGATCATCAAAGTGTTTTTGTACCAGGCCACCTAATAATTGATAATGTCCTTGTAGCTTTTGAAACTGTGCATTGTATTAGAAATAAGAGAAGAGGGAGAAAGGGTATGATGTCTTTAAAGCTGGACATGAGTAAAGCTTGCAACAGGGTGGAATGAGGATTTCTTGAAAAAATTATGTTGAAACTAGGTTTTGATCAGAAGTGGGTGAATCTTGTTTTATCATGTATAAACTTAGTCTCTTATAAGGTACTTATAAATGGGGTGCCTACTTCTTCATTGGAGGTTTCACGGGGATTGAGACAAGGAGACCCATTATCACCTTATTTGTTTGTGTTGTATGTTGAGGGTTTATCTTCTCTTCTTTAGGCTACTTGGAAACGAAAATTGATTAAGGGTGTGAAAGTGTGTTGTAAAGCCCTGTTGTTACACATTTATATTTTGCAAATGATAATATATTATTTTGTCAAGCTACACGGTCACAAAATGAATATTTAATGCAGCTGTTAGAAATGTATGGACTGGCTTCGGGTCAGCAAATAAATATGGACAAATCTGAACTTTTAATTAGCCCAAACACGAGATAGGAAGAGGTCGACGCTATTATGCCTATTTGGTATGTTCATTCTCTTCAGCATCCTGATAAGTACTTGGGGCTTCCTTCTTTGGTTGGTCAATCTAAATGTAATACTTTTAAGGAGTTAAAAGATAGGGTTTGGCAGAAGCTACAAGGTTGGAAGGAAAAATTACAATCCCATACTGGTAGGGAAGTGCTAATCAAAGTAGTAGTGCAAGCCTTGCTAACTTACACAATGAGTTGTTTTATGCTACCTAAATCTTTGTGCAAGGAGTTTGAAAGTTTATTTGCAAAATTTTGGTGGGGCCAACAAGGAACTAAAAGGAAGATGTATTGGGTTAGCTAGTCCAACTTTTGCTCTTCAAAAATGAGAGGGGGTATGGGCTTTAAGAATTTGGAGTTTCTTAATTTAGCCTTGCTTGCAAAACAAGGATGAATGATAATTTAGAATCCCAATTCATTGTTGGCCTGGGTTTATAAAGCGAGATATTTTCCTTCTACTGATTGTTTTCATTCAAAATTGGGTAAAGAACCATCTTATATTTGGAGAAGCATTTGTGCTAGTAAACCATTGTTGGGGAATGGATGTATATGGTGGATTTGGAATGGTGAAAAGGTTCGGATTTTTCAAGATAAATGGGTTCCACTCTTTTGGTTACCTCCTTCATCTTCATTTATCGAGAAAATTCAAGAAGATTCAATTGTGAAACTACTTTTGAATCATAATACTGGTTCTTGGAATATGAATTTGATACAATTTGTTTTTCCTTCCTTTGTGACTGCTGAGATTTTACGACTCCCTTTACCATCAAGGGAGTGTGAAGATAAATTAGTATGGCAAGGTACAAAGAATGGGCAGTACTCAGTTAAGTCCATGTATCATTTAGCTATGACATTATTTGATTCGAAGGGGGGAGTTGAAAGTTCTCATTCTTCAGATCTTTCAACTTTTTGGTGTCACTTTTGGCATTTGAATCTTCCAAACAAATTGAAGAATTTTGGGTGGCGTGCTAACAAGAATAGCCTCCCTTTAAGAATGAGTTTGTTGAAACATGGTGTTATCTCAAACGGGAATTGTCCACTTTGTCAGTTGGCAGTGGAAGATGAGAAACATGTTTTCTGGGGCTGTCTCCAGAGATTACAAAGGTGTTAGTTGTACGCTGCCCTTCAACTTTGCCATTGTTGCAAGTTGGTAATTATTGCATTAACGTGATCTGGTCAGGGCCTGCTCAATAGATTTTGAGGCCTAAGGTGATAAGTAAAAATTAGGCCTTTTTCTTATATCAAATTAACTAAGTTATATCTAAATATATTTTTATTTAAAAATTATTTTTCTTACTTTTTGAGATGCAAAATTACTAATTAAAAATATGGCTAATTATTTAAAAATATATTTCTAATATCTCATTCTCAATTGATAATATGCTAGTCCATTTAATCTTTCATGTGACATTATTGATCTTAGATAAGATTTTATCAATTTTAATTTTGAAAAACTTCTTTTTGCAGAAGCAACAGTAACAGGTATTGTCAATAAAATTATGTAAGCGATACATGTATTTGGAAAAGAATTAAGTCTTTTTATATAATTTAATATATCAATAGAAGTACTTTCTACTACTGGTAAAATTTCTTTTAAAACTTTTAGTTCAGAAAATAAATCTAAACCATCAATATCATATTTCAAAAAGCTTTCAAGACTAAGACAATTTTTTTGCAAACTACCATCATCAAGTGATTTCAATTTCTTGATATTAAATAGAAAACCAAAAATATTTTCATATATTTGAAATTGTTCAAACCTATATTGAATTGAAGAAATTTCTTGATCTACTATAAATAAGAAATAATTAATTCTAAAAGATTCTTCAGCAGATTGTGTTGTCTCTTCATTGGTATTTTCATCAAACTGTTTTTTTCTATGAATTATTCGTTTTGCTCTAAATACAGGTTATAGTTCCATACTAATTGCAATCTCTTTCGATGAAATTATAGCAGATTTAATTCTATTTTCTCTATAATCTTTAAAAAAAGAAATTAGACATTTTAACTAATCAATGGCAACATCTATATGCATATCTTTGGATTGCAGACTTTTACTTATAGTATTGACCACAAATAATATATCATACCATATGGTCATGCCTAATATGAATTCAAAGTTCTCAATTTCATATGTTACTAAACAATTAGCTTCACTTTTTGTTTTAGGATCTTCAGTTATTTTTGCTAGTTGCAATAAAACTTCTCTTATTTGTGGAGTTTGGAATTTTATTGCTTTGATACTTTCAATTCGACTTTTCCAACGTGTTTGTGAGAGTGGCTTAAAAGTTAGAATTGACACATTATCTTGTAAAATTTTTCATCGCTTTGTTGATGAAGAAAACAAAGAATAAATACGTTGGACTATTCCAAAAAATGATATAACTTTAGGACAATAATTAATCATGTCACATATAACAAGATTAAGATTATAACAACCACATGGCGTGTAAAATGCTTTGGGGTTTATATCAAGCAATCTTTTTTGTACCCCTTGTTCTTTTCCTTTCATATTAGACCCATTATCATAACCTTATCCTCGAACATTATTAATATCAAGTTCAAGACTTTTTATTGCATCTAATAATTCATTGATAATACATTTTCCACTTGTATCATCTACTTTAATAAATTCTAAAAAATGTTCATCTATTTTTATTGAGCTTGTTGAAATATTAACACATCTTAGTATGAGAGATATTTGCTCTTGATGACTTGCATCTAGGGTACAATCAAGTATAATCGAAAAATATTTTACTTCCTTTATTTTTTTAATAATATGATTTTTAATTTCAGTTGCTAGCAAGTGTATTAATTCATTTTGTATATTATGCCCAAAATAATGATTATGAATTTCACCATCTTGAATACGTCAAATGTATTCTTGCATTACTTGATCAAACTTGGAAATCCTTTCAATTTGACTAAAAAAATTTTCATTATTTTCTTGGTAGATCTTTTCATTTTGTCCTCAAAATGGTAAATTATTTTTACCAATGATTTTTACTACAACAACAATTCTCAATAACACTTTTTTTCAATGATCTTTTTCTTTGTTAATTTGTTCTTGGACTTTTTTATCAATTGTTTTATTTCTTAACAATCTCATTTCTAAATCAAGCCAAGCAGTAATGTTAATAATATGCTCATTGGTTGTTTCATGGCTTTTAAGCTTAGCACTAAGATTTTTTTCAGTCATCGGTTCCTTCATTAGCTAGTTGGCTTACACTAAATTTTGAATTAAACAACTTGCAACAAAAGCAGAATACTTTATTCAAGTCTTTTTAATACATTAGCCATTTTCTATCATGTTTCTCTCCATTTGATAAGTTTCGTATATAATATGTAGTGAAAAAATGTTTAGAGTTCTCATCCTTAAGAAAATTTATATCGCTATATCTAATTGGACCATTTTCTACTAATAACTCTCTTAATTTTGTATCAACATATTTCCATTGAGCTGGGTCATAAATATTTGAAGGAATAGAATCAGATATGTTTTCAGTATTTTTATTCTCTTCTGTACTTTTTCCAAATTCTCCAGCAATAATTGTAGCAGTACATACTTGAGCACCATCCTCATATCCCTTTTGTTGGGTTTGTTGTATTGTTTCATTATCTTCATATCCTTTTTGTTGTATTTTTTGATTTGTTTTGTTATCTTGTGGTCCTATTTGGTATGTTTTTTGATCATCTACAAATGTTTCACCTAAATTTTCTATTATATTTTGTTTATCGGTAGTAACAAATTTATTTAAAGATCTTTTTTGGGATTCAATCAAATTTTCTATTCTTCTATATTTTTTAAGTTTCTCATATACAAATGCATATTTTCTATTAGACATATTCTCTAGTAGAAAAGAACAATATCCACTATATAAAATCTTACTATAGTTATGAATATTCTAGAATAAAATAAATATTAATATAAAACTATAGAACCTGATTTAGCAAACGAGATCTACTTTTATATAATAAATGACATTCACTTTTACATAAAATTGTTAATTTGCACAATAAAATAAAATATCTTAATATTAATATCCAAAATCAAGAAATAAATTATAAACTAGAAGAATTAAAAGAGAAAGAATAAAAGTTTAAAAAACAGTTCAACAAGTGGCATAGCCCATGGGCCATGTGAATTATGAAAGTATTAATTAAGTCTTGAAGAAGAAAGAAAAAAAAATAACCAAGGGACATAAATGTTCTGGAAAAGTCTGCCAAGCAGTAACGTTCACGTGGCTCTTTTATTGCCACAAACCTTCACAGTTCACCGTATATATATAAAACAAAAACTTCACTTTATATACAAATGGTAGCTCAAGCCTCAAATTAATCAACGATTCAACTTTACTTACCTTCCAAAACACAGGCTACACAACAGAACTGCTCAACGTTTGATGGTGTGATTGAAGACAATGGAGAGGCTGCCAATGCATATGAGCAAGATGGATGCAAGAGAGAGATTAGAGAATGGAGAGTGGAGTACAAAAGCTATGAAATAAGATTTGTTGATTTCAGGTATAAAAGCAGAATTTTTGAGATATTTCGTTAGATTTTTTTAGAACTATTAATATTTTTTTGGAACTATGAAATAAGAATTTTTTTTTAGTATTTTCTGAGGCCTTCTTCCACTGTGGGACCTTAGGTAACCGTCTAACTCGCTTTATGGGAGAGCTGGTGCTCGGTCTGGCATATGATGAAAGTTGATTCAAATTTGCTTACTAACTTTATTTACTATTTTGTGGGCTGCATGTAAGTATAGAAATTTAAAACTATTTCAGAATTATGATTGTGTGTTAATAGACATTGTGGATAACTGTTTGGCATATGTTGAGGGGTATATTACCATTAAAACACGAGCTGATTGTGAGTAAAGAAAATGTTCTCTCTTGGAAACCTTCTCACCCAGGTACAGTAATGCTTNTTTTTGGGGGGGGGGGGGGTGTGGGAGTTATTGTAAGGGATGAAAAGATGTCCTGTTATTTGCTATGTGTAAGAGAGAAGTGGGGTTGTATGATATTGAGACGTTGGTTGCTTTGAGGGTTGATTTGATTACACAAAATCAAACTATCTCATTTTATTTTATCTAATATAATCATTTTAATTTTTTCAAACTCTCACACAAAATATAATAAATAATTTATTTATTTTTTAAATTTTAAAATAAAAATAATATTAAAAAAATATTTTATAATAATATTTTATTTAATTTTTAACAAAAAATCTCATTTCATTTCATAGCTTAACCAAATGAGAGCTTAGGATTTTTTGGCTTGCTATTGGAAGGAGAGACTCTTCGATTGTCATTGAAGCTATTAAGTCTAAAGAACCGAATTTTTCAAAACAAGGGAATGTGATTTATGTGAGATACAAATGCTACTTTCTTACTTTTTGACAAAAAAAAATGAAACAACTCACTTACAAGAAATGCTCGGTTGGTAGATTATACGAATGGGATAATTGCTGAATGTAAATGTTTGCTACTGCTTCTGTTGTTATGAACCCGACACGTGTGTCCTCTTCGTTCGCCAATCTCACCCCCTCCACAAGCCACTGCTGCTCAGCGAGTCGCCTCCCAGAATCCTGGGCCTGAGCCTCACAAGTCACAACTCCACGAGTCGTTCCGTACGATCTATAGGGTTTTACCGGCCGACCACCACCATGTTCCGAGCCGCGTCATCGCGAGTCAGGGCTCCCAAGGTTAGTTCCAGCTTCGACTCTCGCTCTCAAGAAAGAACCCTAATTCCAACCATTGGATATGATCTCGCATTCATTTGTGATTCATGACCAAGAATATCTTCTTGATTAGGTGTTCGATGTGGTCCTAGTTGTTCAACTGTTTGGTTCCCGCGGAAATGNTTTTTTTTTTTTTTTTTTTGTGAGGCTTAGTTCGGATGTGTATAATTCACATAAAGTTATTTAAAAAAGAAGAGAATATAAATGAGTGAAAAAAAAAAAAGAAGGATAATGTGTAGAACAAGTGAACGATGAAATTCGAATTGGGGCCTGACGGTTCATTTCAATTAATCAATTGCAACCTAAAAGCTTTGATGTATCGGTCTCCTTTTGCATGCACTATATATGCCGCAGATTGATCTATTAATTATGGATTTTTTTGAATCACTATTAATTTGGGTTTTCGTTTTTTATATTCGTTTGTTCAAACTTGGCAATAAAGTTCGGTTTATGAAATTATGTAACCGTGTCAAAGGTAATAAGTTAATTTTTTCATGGCATTTGCACGTTGACACTTTAGCTGATAGAGCCAATAATTTGTTATATGCTTATTGCGCTCTGCTACTAAACCTTGAGTAGGGTCGAACGTGCAATTGGGCATTGGGCAGATTTGCAAGTTCGAGTGCCGTTGCCACAAAGCCATCCTCCTCTTCGGGGGGTCTCCTAGGCTGGCTGACTGGAGGAGGATCCAGGTCTTTACCACCTCTGGACTTCCCACTTGCAGGTGTCATTCTCCCACCTTCATTGCCTGATTACGTCGAACCAAGTAAAACCAAGATTACTACTCTCCCAAATGGTGTCAAGATAGCCTCTGAAGCATCGGCTGTAAGTATGTTTTGGATTTTTTCTTTTGTATTGGTTCTCATAAAATGGATTGAAAATCAAATAGTTCATCCAATTGCCTTTGCTTCCTATGGTTGACCAGAATCCTGCAGCCTCAATAGGTTTATATGTTGATTGTGGTCCAATCTATGAGACAGCAGTATCAATCGGAGCCACTGATCTGCTGCAGCGTATGGCCTTTAAGAGAACAAGAAATAGGAGCCACTTGCGAGTTGTGCGTGAAGTGGAGGCAATTGGTGGCAATGTGGAAGCCTCATCTTCTAGGGATCAGATGAGTTACACCTATAATGCTTTGAAGACATATGTTCCTGAAATGGTAGAGCTGCTTATTGACAGTGTGAGGAATCCAGTTTTCCTGGATTGGGAAGTCAATGAGGAGGTAGTTCTTTTTAATCATCGGACTCTCTGCTTGAAATTTATGCACTCTTTCAAATAAATTAGGATTACTAAAATTACTATCTACATTCTGCAGCTTCATAATCTGAAGGCTGAGATTAGTGGAACTTTTAAGAACCCTCACAATTTTCTTTTGGATGCAATTCATTCCGCTGGTTACTCTGGTGCTCTGGCTAATCCACTTTCAGCTCCAGAATCTGCAATAAACAGATTAAATGGTACAATTCTAGAGGAATTTGTTGCTGTAAGTCTATGATAAGTTTGTGCATCGATATTAAAATAGTACATCTTTTGTCTTTTTAGCATTAGTCGGGATTGTTTATATTAAAATCAGCCTTTCTTTGACAATGTCAGGAAAATTACACTGCTCCTCGGATGGTACTTGTAGCTTCTGGTGTTGAACACGATGAACTGATATCTGTCACTGAACCACTTTTATCTGATCTACCCAGTGTCTCTCGTCCTGATGAGCCTAAATCTGTGTACATTGGTGGTGATTATCGTTGTCAAGGTGAATCAGGGGTGTGTATCATAAATACTCCATTTAAGTTTTTATCTCTCGTCTTACTAATCAAAAATAAGTTTTTCCCTCTGGTATTTTACATCCATCTAGAATGTGTTTTAACCTTGATGTTCCCTTGCCTGACCAGAGAACCCATTTTGCTCTTGCATTTGAACTTCCTGGTGGCTGGCATAAGGAGAAGGAAGCTATAATTTTGACTGTGCTTGAGGTCTGGATATTGAGTTTTTCCAGTAAATCCATGTGCTTTATAAACTGAAATCTTCTTTTGGTTTTGCTATTGACATGGTTCCTCAATATTTATTCACATTATTTTGCTCTGATTCATCTTGGCTTCAATGTTGGAAGCAATAATAAATCTTTTACCGTAGGTGCTGTTAAGAGGTGGAGGATCCTTTTCAGCTGGTGGACCTGGAAAGGGGATGTATTCACGCCTATGTAGGTTCTTAAATACTTGTGTGACTGAAACCTGTAATACATTTAAGTTATTGGTTTTGAAACTTGTTCATAGATTAGCTTTTTTTATTTTATTATGGTGTTGTTAGTAGATTACAAAGCATATGGTTATTAGGTTTTCTCTATTTTATGTTTGTAAAAAAACTGGTTTATGCATCTAGATCCTTGATGCATTTGCTCCTTTTATTTGTTGGTTCTTTCTCAGTTGTAATCTAAATATGCTGATATGATGAGCAGATCTTCGTGTTTTGAATGAGTATCCGCAATTTCAGTCAATTTCTGCATTCAGCAGCATCTACAAAAATACTGGCATATTTGGCATCCAAGCTACCACGGTGAACCATCTCTTTTCACCTTTTATTAATTGAGTAGATCAGAAATTTATAGTTTCATGATATATTGTAAGAGTGGAATATCTCAGTTTATATTTTCTGCATGTTCACTGGTTTTCTTTCTAGTATGTATTCGGTGCCAAACCAAAATCAAAGCCCTCCATAGATTCTCCAGAGAATGATGTGTAAAAATGTGTTTTAGTCTATTTTTATGTACTCTTGAGAGACCAAAATGGGTATCCCATATGGGTGAAGAAAGGTCAGAAAATGTACAAATGGTTTCTGTTTTATCCTTCTTTCACCAAGAAGGGAAAGGAACTGCTTGTCAGAAGCTGAAGTGCATATTTGATGGTTAACGAGCACGAGGTTGTAGTTTTTTATGATACCATAAAGTGGGGTGTCTAATCTAGGTTGGACACGTGTTGCTTTGGTTCAATATGGGGGTGAGGGGATGTTTTTTCTACTTTCTCTGTGTCTTTTTCCCCCCTCTTTTTAATATAAGCTTTTTGATTCTATAGCATGGTTAAGTGACAGCATGATTGCAATCTGTTTTTTATGGTACTTGTCCTTGAGGTATTGTGATCTGTTGGCAAGTTGTTATGGCAAGACAGACCTCATTTCCCTTCTTTTCTGCATGCATAAAGATAATATAGTCCATTGCTTGCCATGGTCATGTGCTATTATCCATTTTCAGAAGAATCTTTAAAATTGTTGGGTTCCTGGAAGTCTTTAGAGTGCTCCTATTTCTGGATCTTATTTGTTTGTTCTGTCCACAAATATATTTCCACTTAAAGAGTTCTTTTTTTCTGAATTCAGGGTTCTGATTTTGTGTCACAAGCCATCAATATAGTGGTGAACGAGCTTATCTCAGTTGCAACTCCTGGAGAAGGTTGCCACCTCACCTTTATGTTGGGTAGCATTGTCTATTCAGTGCCACATCTAAATCTTGGACCTTGTTTCTGACATATATTCCCCCATCCTGTTGCAGTTGACCTGGTACAGCTAGATCGTGCCAAGCAGTCAACGAAGTCGGCCATACTAATTAATTTGGAATCGAGAGTATGCAGCCATTTAATTGCATTACTTTTATCTTGACTCCAAGTTTTCTATACTGGTCGCTGTCGCTTCCACATCAATATTATTTATTTATTTATTCCTGATAAGTACTTATTTATTTTATAACTTGTATGTATATGTGTATTTTGTAGATCCTTGCATCTGAAGATATAGGTAGACAATTTCTGATCTATGGTGAGAGGTATGGCCTGAGTCATGATTATCCAGGAACTTGTAGACTACATTGTGTATGCATCACTCAACAATAAATTCTTCTTGTGTTTATGCCATGCAATGTATGTGGATATCCCTTCCATATGTTTATTTTCCGCATGCATATTAGGTGTTTTCATTGTATTAATGTGTGAATAGACAGAAAATGAGTTGAGTCGTGTGGACAAGTTTTACATCAGTTTTACCATGGAATGAAAAAGAAAATCAGAAATTGCAGTGGTTTTGGCTCCAACTAAAAGTGCTTGTTATGTCATGCTTCTACTGTAGAAATGAGATGTAAAATACATTGTAGGTCCTGTGTAGTTGGATTGCATCTTTCTACTATGTTTTGTTACAAATGAAATGAAAGAAAGAAAAACATTGTTGGCGAAGCATGCATTTCAAGTTCGTAGAAGAGAATACATGCGACAATCTAAGGAACAATGTCAGGACCACAGATGTTACCTTTGGGAGTCTGAAATGAATATATGATGGCTTGTCAGGATTATGATGACACCCCCTCTGTCAAAAAGTAGGATCCAGATTTTACCTCCCCCTTCCACTTGTTTACAAAATGTGTGTTTGCTGGATTTGGAGAGCTCATAATAGGACAGCATTATCTAAGAATCCAGGGTCATAAGTGATAAGTTATATGATAAAATATTTTATAAGATCCATTTTTTCATAAATTAAAAAATGACCCACCCTCTGCTTTTGTCATAATTATTTTTTTTTAACACATCTTTTTATAATATCCATCTTAGGTAATGTAATCAGAATGCTAATGCAATGAGAAGTTTTCTCCATCTTCTGTAAAAGTTTTAGTTTCTATAAGTTTTTATCATTGTCGATGATGTGGAGAACCAAATGGTTACATTGTGGCCTCTGTTATTTGTAATTCCTTACTGCTGGTGTTAATACCCGATATCACTTTCATGGTTAGGTTTTCTTACATTTTCAAGTACAATTATATTTTCTTTCCTCAAAGAATATGTTCTTCATTCTTTAGGAAACCTGTGGATCATTTCTTGAAAG
>QEOT01008931.1:81950-117983 GCA_003123785.1 Pterocarya stenoptera | reverse complement strand
AAAAAGTGTGAGACCCATCACTTGGTGATTCAGTCCTAGTCCTAGTACTGTATATAACTGATTAATTTGCAGGCTAGGACTGAACACTAAGATCATGAATGTGTACGCATCTTCGAGTCACTAGTTGTTATGAACCCTAACTGATTTGGAGAAGGAACAGGAAATGAAGTGTTGTGTTTGTATGCATAAGGAGTTGCAAAGTGGGAAGAGAGGGAACTCGAGACGACGACATTCTAATAAGTCCTTGGAGCATATCATTTTGGAGGCTGGACGGAATGCTATGTTTCGGGATTAAGGAATGTTGTCATTTTAATAGGGTGTGTTGTGCACCGTTTTTAAGAATCTGCATCTTTATGTTGGTATCAAACGCACCGTTTTGGGTATCAAACCAAACGAGGCGTTTTTATAACTGTTATTTTTGTATTGTCATGTTATGAATTAGGTTAGCTGAATCCAAAGTCTATTACGAGGGATTTGATATATGAAGATGAAAAAGAGGAGAAGGGAATCATCCTGAATGTTCTAAATTGTCGAGTCTGTTTTGGAGGATAGGGTTGCCTTAAACAATCCCTTTTTATCAGTACTAAATGAAGTATTTCCCAGTTTTATTCCATATTATTATCGAGCTATTGATCTATTGTTCTTGTGAAACTCTTTACAATTGGTATCTGTGAATCGATGATCCTTAATGGTAGAGGCTACTCTTCCAAGCAGCAAGTTGATGGCCTTCTGAAGCAAATAGGGGGTCTTTAAGAAGTGCGTGGAGGCCTACAAGATGTGTGAGGCAGGCTTGACCAACTCACAGACATAATTTGCTTCTTGTGGCTAATTAGAACACCATGTGCAACAGGGACTTGCAAGTCACAAATGATACAGATCAAATTCAACACAGAGGAGGATTTCAGTTGGGAATACATTTGGACTTCCCTCATTTTGATGGGAAAAATCTCAATGTTTTGAGTATCACCAAATAGCACCAGCACAACGTGTGTCTGACGCCCCAGTCTCTACTTGGGATTGGAATTAACTGAAGCGTCTGGACATGCAACACAAAACTACACATTCCTTTTACATGATAGATAAGATGCAATGCGCCTATGTATAATAGCAACATGCAGTAATATCACAGCGAAAAAATAAAGGGTTCGTGGAATCTAAGCAACACTGGAAGCAGTCGGATTAGCGCATGGTATTGTAACTAATAATAATAACCCAACATTGTCATTTCCATAATGTGCATATCAAGTAAAAATCATTATCTCCCAAAACGTAGTACTGAAACTTTCTTCCAAAACAAAGGGATCATTGTGAAATGTTAAGCCTTAAAAATCCAAAACATGTTTCCTTATACAGAAAAAATGGTCCTTCTTTTCTCCCTCCCCTTTGAAAAGCTTTCAAAACTAGCCAGGCTTCTTTCTCTTCTCAAAAAATCGGTCATTGTCCGAAATCTTTAACCTCCTTAGCTCATCAATGAGCTGCAATGCCTCAGTAACGAACTGGTCAACGTTCTCTACCCTCTCCAACAAAGAGGGCTTTGTTGAGCTCTCATTGCTTTTCGATACCTCATTGATCATCGGGGGTACCATTCTCTTGCGTTTCACCATGGGATGGTCTTCTATACTTGTTACAACTTTTACCATTCCATATGAGGAATGGTAGTAGAAACAACCACAATGAGATTTTGAAAAATCTTAACAAATGAACATACAACATACAATAATTAACATAAGCATACAAATAGCAAATCATGGAATTACGTACAATGACATATACTTGACATATGACTTGACAAAAAATTTGACTTACCCACTTGACTTTTTTCAAAAGACATGTAACAGAATCCGTAAACTTTTTCAGAAATCATCTTTGTCATCATTTTCATGTTGATCTTTAAACATATCATATCATAGCATCTCATATCATTCATATCATGTGAGCTCATTGCCTTGTTCTTATAAAACATGGTGGATATAACACGGCTCCCCTAAGAACCACATGTTCCTGCTAGTTACTGCACCACCAACAGTCCTTACACCATGGCGAATACGTCTTATTCATATCATATTAACATGACAATACTTCATTAAATTATTTGCCTTAGTCATATGCACCCACCAGCGTTAGGCACTATCTCACTTTGGAATCATTTCCAAAAATATTCATTCAAGTCACGTCGACAGTTTCATGTCAATTTAGGGATTACCACTTCATTCTTAAGCACTTCAGAGTGGACATGAAAGTTCCACTAAGACATTCTCTCGTCCTAGCATTTAGGATCATAATAAAATATTTACAGACACTTTGAAAAAATCATTTACCTAAATGCATGTGACATACGACTTAAGACGTACTATTTTGTACACTGGACATGTGGCGTATGAAATATCGTACATGTAATACTCAAATGTGACACATTCAAATCATGGTATGATAACATATGATATATGAAATATCAAAACAAACCTTCCGAGCATAGACAAAAGCCGAAACTCATAGGGTATATTAACATGTAAAATTCATCTTAACCTGAACTAAATTCGAAACATAATACCTAGAGATCATGGCAAATATAATCGAAACATGAAATCATGGCAATACAAACGTGCAAGCCAAAACACATAGTCTTTGCATGTTCTTATACAGCTCACAACAAAATATTCGATCAAATAATCATAGAATAACAAATAATGCAATATTGATCAAATGAAGTATTTACACAAATATATACATATGTTAACTGAAACTAGGTTGAGATTTTACCTACAAAAGTCCTTCAAAGAAAATGCTAGCAAGCTGTAATGGACGATAGAACTTGTTAGAAAAATGGTTTAACTCTAATCTCTGTGTGTGTGTCAAGGGACAACTAGGGTTGGTCAATTTGCCCAAAGTGGCCCTTTAAAATATTCAGTCTATAGGTTTCTGGAAGATGAAATCTTTGAGTTTACTCGACCCTTGCTAGGTCACGAGCTCATAATAGGTGTGCAAGTGATATGGCTTATTGGTTTGAGGATTTGTGTGCTCGAACTTTTGGTCTCTCTTCCATGAAAATCTTAGGTCATTTCAAATATGAAATAACCCATTAAAACCGTGTGTGTGATTGTGTTCTTCGAAATCTCAAACTCATTTTGAGATCTCTTACACCTTGGAATAGTCGTGTATGATTGCAAGAATAAATGAATCGAAGTGTAATATTCTTACTGTGAAATTTCTCTTAAAGTCGTGACCTTCCCTCTAGTGTGGAGAGTGTATAATCGTTATTTGGTTAAAAGGAAAGTGTGAAAAAATGGTGTTTGGACTTGGAGAATCCTCTAAGTGGCGTGAGAGAGATGGAGTAGAGAGAATGTCTTAGAAATCTGAAAATGAACAAGAAAAAGATGGGTGGTTGTCTGGTATGTGGTCTTTATATAGTCTACCTCCTTGAAGTCCATTGGTCAATCAAGAGCCAATGTATGTTGGACATGTGGCATGGCTCCTCATTTTCTTCCCTTGGTCGAAACTCTAATGCCCTCTAAGCCTCTCTCCAATGTTTAGGTTCAATGAATCCTATGTGTAATTGTGTAATTTACTTCAAAGCCTCTTCGTCTTCCCAAGAAAGTGGGGGTTGCATTCATGCTAAGTAGCACTGGCGTGTGAAGTTACTCAAAGTGTCATCCCCCTCTCTTTTTTCCTCATGAGGATCTTTCCTCTTCCCCATGGTGTCTCTTCCCCTTCTCCATGCGTGACTCTCTCCTAAGTAAGAACATTTTTCTTCCTATGCATATTCCCTAAGTGACTCTCTATCTTCCCTATGTTTCCTAGAAACTCTAAACCTAACATGTGGTAAGTGATTAGATGTGGTAGCCAAAACCCTAGAGTTACAATTGTAATTTTCATGTGATGTTTCTTCTAGAATCTTTCTTTCACCAATAGATGAATAACAAATGGCACAATATCTGAAAATACCCTTGAGTGGGTGTATGGCTTAAGAATCCAAAAGTCTATGTGTTCCCCTTGCAAATCTTTAGGAAAATCAACTCTTGGTCTTCCCAAAGTGTCATTATCCATGTAAGATCTCTTGGAACTCTCTACAATTGACAAGTGGTGTGAGATGGGGTTCTTGGTGGGTGTGGAGTGTGTTGGCCAAGTGGCCCTTGGCCACCCTAGGTGAATCTCATGATTTCCCTTCTAGAAACCTCCATGCATAAGTGACATGTGGCAAGCCCAATGGCTTGTCACTAGGGTAGGCGTGCATGCCTCCATTGGCTTTCCAAACACTCTTCTCTATCTCGCCTTAGTCCATTATCATGTCCAAATTCATGAGCCTTACATGCATGACAAATAGTGCAAGCATCATGGCTGGGGCGTGTCCCTATGGCTTTTCTAGGATTTTTGGGGCTCAAGCCCACTTAGTTGGCTGAAAAAGCCTTTGCATGGCCCTAAGATAGCATTAAGGCAACTAAAAATAATACCAATGAAATCTAACTAGGTCTGGTTATCATAGTGTGTTAATCGCTTTCTATCACATAGAGCGAGACACTCTCATTTGGTGCCAAGATGCGAACAACACTGGTCAATTTAATAGTTGGGAGACCTAGTTCGGGTCATGTTAGTGCGTTGTTGACCGACAGGCTACGACAACCTAATGAAGACACTTGCCTTAAGCAAACTTCCTCAGTAGCCACTTACAAAGCTCAGTTCGAGGCTCTTTCCATTAGACTATGAGGACTCTCAGACCACTACAAACTGAGTTGTTTTCTCAATGGTTCAAAGGAAGAGATTAGGTTACTACTCCATATGTTTAACCACTTAATCTAAATGCTACTTTGGCTTAGCTCATATTCAAGTGGAGTATCTGACCAGTAAGTGGTGATCTACTAAGTTGAGCACTGAAAAAAGGGTGGTACCAGTACCAACAGGGTCTTATTCTAACATTCATACCCAAATTGGTGAAGGGAGCACAAAAGAATAGAAATTCAGTCATTTTAAGAAACTTTCATCTATTTCCATGGATAAGAAACAGATGAAAGGCTTATGTTACCATTGCAAAGAAAAATGGAACCCAACCCACGTGTGTAAGACCCCTAAGATATATTTACTACAAGGTTGTGATGAGTTAGAAAAGAAGGGGGAAGAAAAGGAGTTAGTTCCAGATATATGCTATGAGGGGAAAGTACAAAACTAGGTAGTGACTAGGGAATCTGAAATTTCACTTAATGCTATTACGGGCACACCTAGTGTTAAAACTATTAGAGTGATTGGGAGAGCAAACAACGAGCAGGTGGTGACTTTGGTTGACTCTTGAAGCACGCACAATTTCTTGGATTGCTCTATTGCCAAGAAAACAAAGTTGCTTGTCAATAAGTCTTAAAAGGTGGCAGTAAAAATTGCAAATAGGCAAATTCTCAGTAGTGAGGGATATTGGATTTAAGTCAAGACAAATATCCAATGTACTCATTTCAGCCTTGTTTTTTATATATTGTCCCTGGTGGTTGTGATGTTGTCTTAGGAGTTAAATGGCTGGAGTCTTTGGGCCCAATTGTGTGGGATTTTTCCTAACTTACTATGAAGTTTGTGTATGTTGGGAATGAGGTTGAGTTGCCGGGATTAGGCTTGAAGGGCCAAACTATGGAAGGCAGTCATAAGTCACTCATGACTTCTGTGAGTAGAGGGAAGGGGCTGTTTCTACACCTGCCAGTAGGAAAAGACAGTGATAAAAACACTCAGTGGGGAGGAGATGTCTAACAAATCCTCACTAAGTTTTACGGGGTCTTTGAGGTTCCAAGAGAGTTACCACCTTCTCGTGAACAAGACCATAAAATCACATTAAAGGAAGGCACTCAGCCTATAACAGCAAGGCCTTATCGATACCCACACTAACAAAAAACTAAGATTGAAAGGATTGTAGCAGAGTTGTTGAAAACAGGGGTAGTAAGACCCAGTACTAGTCCATTTTCTTCACCCGTGTTGTTAGTTCATAAGGCGGATATGAGTTGAAGGATGTGCATTGATTATATAGCCCTTAACCAAGAAACCATTAAGGACAAATTTCATATTCCGATTATTGATGAATTATTAGACAAGTTGCATGGGTTGGTGGTTTTCTCAAAACTGACTTGAGGTCCGGATACCACCAAATTAGAGTAATACTAGAAAATGTGGCAAAAACAGCATTTAGAACTCACGAGGAACACTATGAGTTCTTAGTGATGCCGTTTGGGTTGACTAATACACCGTCAATCTTCTAAGGATTGATGAACCATGTGTTCGGCCATACTTGAAAAAATTTGTGCTAGTATTCTTTGACAACATACTAATGTACAACAAGGGGTGGGATGAGCATCTAGAGCACTGGGAAAGGGTGCTGGGAGTCTTAAAGGAAAATCAATTGTACGCGAAATTATCCAAGTGCAAGTTTGGAGTTTTAGAAATTGATTATTTGGGGCACGTGATCAATGAAAAGTGAGTGATGGCAGATCCTAGTGAAGTTGTTGCAATGTTAGATTGGCCTATGCCCACAAATGTGAAATCTCTAAGGGATTTATTAGGTCTCACGTGTGATGAGTGTACAAAAGTGCACTCTAAATATCCTATTATTGGACTATAATGCTAAAATATGAATAGAAATTATAGAAATTAATGTGTATTATTGAATTAAGTTTCTATTTATTTTGAGATACTCCTAAGCAGATTTTTATATTTAATTTCAGGGACTATAAAAGAGTAAGTCAAAAAGACCCAGTCAAATCCGAAAGACTTTCAAATGGGCAAGAGTTGGAATAACCTAAGGACTTTCAATGAGTGTAGGACTCTTCAAATAAGGATAATGATGGAATTTAAGAGTAATTCGGATCAAGAGAAATAGTCAGAGTCCAACATGCTCTAGGAGACTGTCTGGATATACTTTAGTATTTCGACCATAACTTTCTACTCACATATCCGATTGATTCGATTCCAGATGCGTTGGAAAGCTAACTTAAAGGGCTACGACTTTGTCTCTAATACAAATTTCCAAATTCGAATTCCTGAAGTGCGTACGTGGCTGCCAAGATAAGTCTCAAGATTTAGGCGATTTTTCTATGCGAGAATCATGAAGATATTAGGGTTTCTTTTCTACCCTATATAAGGATATCATTAGGAGGCTGAAAAAGGAGAAAGGAAGAAGAGAGGAATTTAATTGTCATGTCTGCCGTTTGCTTTACCTTTCTCTTGAGACTTTTGTTGTCCATTATATTTATGGGTAACTAAATTCTCAAGTAGGGCTAGGGATGAACTTGCACATTAGATGGTATTTGTAATTTATTTTTGCTTTATGTATTTGATTTTCAATTACTAAAACTCTTTTGTTTTATCATTCTCAATTCATCGTTGATGTTCTCTTCTCCGAATAATCATAGAATTTATTTTGTTTATGGATTCAGTCATGCTTTTTCTATTGAATGGATTAGTTCTTTGATTATGTTTGGATCAATTATTTATCTATATTGAATTAATTCTTTGCTGCAATATCGCTCCCAAAGTATATTGTCGTCGTAGGATTTTCTCAATAGTGATAATAATTTACATATTTTAAAAGTGGTGAATGATATTTCAAAGGGTTATATTTGTTTTAATCTTGGTTTATAAATCTATATCTTCCGATTGGAAATTTTGGGAATTGAGTTTCCAATTGAGTTATCCAATGATTCAAGAATAAATTAAAATACCGGATTTGTGCAAGGGATTCCTGACGCTCTACTGTTTGTTAAATTTAAGTACTTTTTCCGTTAATCACTTTGCTTCACTTTAATTTACATTTAAAATTAACTTTGTTCTCCATTGATCACTTAATATTTTTTTCTTAGTTTCTTTGTATTCATCTACTATTCTTTTAATTTGTCTCTCTGTGGAATCGACACCCCAAAGCTTTGCTACAACTACCGCGTTATTCTTTGGGCGTAATTAAGGTTAGACCATAATTTATTAAGAACTACGAAGCTATTACAGCCCCACTAATAGATTTACTTAAGAAAAAATATGTTTGTGTGGAATGACAAAGCAACAAAGCTTTTACAGAGTTAAAGTCAACAATGACAAGACCCTCGATTCTCAGGTTACCTGATTTTTTCCAGCCATTTATTATTGAGTGCGACGCAAGTGAGAGGGGAATGAGGGCAGTCTTAATGCAATCAGGACAGTCCCTGACATTTATGAGTAAAACACTCAAGGGTAAGGCACTTCTTCTCTCCAATTATGAGAAAGAGCACCTAGCCTTGGTGACTGCCGTGAGGAAATAGAAGCCTTATATTTTAGGCCAATCTTTTGTGAGTAAAACGGATCAACAAGCGCTGAAATTTCTACTAGAACAAAGGGTGGTGACTGCGGCCCAACATAAATGGGTGAGTAAATTGATGGAGTATCACTTTGTAATTTCCTATAAAGAGGGAAAGAAAAATCTTGTTACAAATGGGCTATCTAGAAAAGGGAAGGAAACTGAATGTTTTGAAGGGTCCTTAGTAATAATTTCCTTTTCTACACTTGATTGAATAGAATAACTTAAGGCCAGCTATGAGAAGTCAGCTAAGACGAAAGAACTCCTTAAAAACTTGCAGGAAAACATAATTCCACAAAAGTGATTTTAATTGCAACAAGGGTTAATATTGAAGAAGGGTAGGATGGTGGTGGTGTATAAATCAACATTTAAAAACAAAGTGTTGCATTATATTCATAACCACCCCTTTAAGGGACATTCGGGCTACTTAAAGACCTATCAAAAAGCTAAAAGGGACTTCTACTGGAAAGAAACTTCTACTTAAAGATCTAATATTTTAGAGACTTCTGCAAAACTATTACAACCCTTACCAGTACCTCAACAGGTTTGGACAGATATCTCTATGGATTTCATAGAGGGACTGCCCATGTCACAAGGCCAAAATGTAATCCTGGTTGTAGTTGACAGGTTCACTAAGTTCATGCATTTTATACCCCTCTCCCACCCTTATACTGCACTGCATAAGTGGTAGCCAATTTGTTTTTGAACCATGTTTTCAAACTGCAGGGTTTACCTCAAACCAATGTGACAGCCCGAGACCCTATTTTTGTAAGGCTTTTTTAGAAAGCTTTTTTCTCCTTACAAGGTTCAACTCTCAATGAAAGTACTCTTTATCATCCACAATTAAATGGTCAAACAGAAGCTTTGAACAAGTGTCTGGAAACCTATCTTAGGTGTTATGCAGGGTTAAAGCCACAAAAGTGGGCATAATGGTTATATCACACAGTAATAAAATCAACTCCATTCAAAGCTGTATATGGATACCCCCTCCACCTCAGCTGCTATCCTATGTACTAGAGACATCAACAAATGCTTTGGTTGATCAAACATTGTGGACCAGAGATCATATAATCCAAATATTAAAAGAGAACTCAGACATGGCAAGGAACTAAATGAAGGTACAAGAATATAAAAAAAGAATAGAATGGAAGTTTGAACTTGGAGAATGGGTATACCTCAGGTTGCAACCCTATCGTCAAATCCTTAGCCACTCGGCAGAACCTCAAGCTGGCACCTCATTTTTATGGGCCCTTTTAAGTGGAACAGAAGATTAAAGATGTGGCCTATCGTATTAAGCTACCGAGTTCTTCCTGAATCCACCCAAACTTCCATGTTTCTTGCCTCAATAGGAAGATTGGGGCTTAAATCCAACCACTAGCATCTCTTCTTCTAGTCGATGGCCATGGAGAGGTGCAACCTGAACCAGAGTCCATAGTAGATCACAGAATGATGCGGCAAGGAGATAGGGTTGTAAATGAGGTGTTGATTAAATGGTCGGGTACTACAGATGAGGACAACACATGGAGAAACTTGTGGAAGCTGCAGCAATGGTATCAGTACCTTGTGGGCAAGATGTTGTAAGGGAAGGAAATTGTTATGAACCCTAGCTGATTTGGGGAAGGAACACGAACTGAAGTGTTGTATTTGTATGCAAAAGGAGTTGCGAAGTGATTAAGTGAGAAGAGTGGGAACTCGAGATGACAACGTTCTAATAAGTCCTTGGAGCATGCCATTTTGGAGGCTGGACGAAACGCTGTGTTTTGGGATTAAAGAGTGTTGTCGTTTTAATAGGGTATGATCCACTTTGTTTTTAATAATAAGAGTTTGTGTCTTTATGCAGGTGTTAGACGCACCGTTTTGGGTACCAAACCAAACGGGACATTTTTATTACTGTTATTTTTGTATTGTCCTGTTGTGGGTTGGGTTAGTTGAATCCATAGTCTATTATGAGGGGTTTGGTATATGAGGATGAAAAAGAGCAGAAAGGAATCATCCTGAATGTTCTAAATTGTTGAGTCTGTATTGGAGGTTAGGGTTACCTCGAACAATCCTTTTTTATCAGTACTGAATGAAGTAATTTTCCAGTTCTATTCCATGTTATTATCGAGCTATTGATCTATTGTTTTAGTGAGACTCTTTACACTAGTGCCAAAATCACATCTTAGTTAACGGCCGCATATTGGACTTTTCTCGTGTGGTATAACATTTATACACATATATATATTTATATACTAGTAAATAGCAATGTGCACTGCACGTTTGCCCTGTGACCAATTTTATTATGTTTCAAATTTTTAAGTACTATAAATGAACAGTGGAGACAGTCTAAAACTACAACGAAAAATCATAATAACTGATCATGATTTATTCTTAAAAAGTTAGCTTCTTTGCACGTATACAAAGAAAAAAAAATTAAGTTGGCTTGTTTGCAAGAGTTTAATTGCAGACTATTTGTGTTTATTGCATAATGTTGGTTACCCATTTCAACATATCATGAAACCTCCAATTCTAACCAACAATACAAACTCTACTACAAACAGAATAATTGNATACAAAGAAAAAGAAAATTAAGTTGGCTTGTTTGCAAGAGTTTAATTGCAGACTATTTGTGTTTATTGCATAATGTTGGTTACCCATTTCAACATATCATGAAACCTCCGATTCTAACCAACAATACAAACTCTACTACAAACAAAATAATTGGTTCAGAGGATAATAAACTTGATGGTGGGGAAATTGAAGTGCCATGTGAATCTCCTAAAATTGAAGAATGTATTAAAGATATACCAATTCCTTAGGAACCTGATGATGGTAGTATCGAGAAATCTCAGAATATCCAAGTGGATGATGATGATACGATTGAGGAGCTAAAGTTGAGAATGGAGTTTAATTTCCTTAAAGATTTAGTAAGTTATTATAAATAATATGGTTATGGGAGAAAACATTTTTAAATTATTAGTAAGTTATTTAGTAAGTTATTATTAGTAAGTTTTTAAATTTTCATATAAAATATAATAAACATTTCAATTTTTTAAAATTTTAAAATAATAATAACAATAATAATAAATAATATTCTAATAATATTTTATTTAACTTTTAATTTTTATCTCAACTAATCTCATCCAAATTTAATATCCAACCTTAAAAAAAAAAAAAAACCTTAACTCACATAATCGGCAAAAGAGCAAAAGCATAAGAGAATCGGATTTTATGAGAAAAATAGGAAAAAAAAAAGAGTAATTGATGAAAAATTGTATACTGAACGTGTGTCTAGTTACAAATATATAAAAATGAAAAATTGATAACAAATAAGAAATGAGAAAGTGAAGAAATTTTTTTAAATAAAATTAAAACAAATCATGGGTTTATATAACTTGAGGTAAACCTACTATAAACTTAATAGAAATGATAAATCTATATAAGTTTGTGTTTTATTTAGTTATATAACGCAAAAGTTTAATAAGAAAATTTTAATAAAAGCTTAAATTAATAATAAAAATATTAATATTAAAATTTTATTACAAATTTTAAAATGTAGAAACAAGGCTGCAAGCGAAAAAATGATGCTTATTACAGTTTGAAAATTAAAATTTATGTTAATGATAATTTTTTTAGGTTTCTATATAAAAAAAGATAGGGTGAATTCATTTGGTTATGAGAGAAAATATTTTTAAATTACGGATTGTACTGAAAAATTATTGAAAAAAAAATTGTTTTAATTTTATCTTCTTTATGAGAAGATAATTTGTTAGTAATTATGAAACATTTATTCATAGATATGTAAAAAAAAAATCCAACATTATATAAATTATCAAAAAAGGAAAAAATTAAAAATATATTCTAGACTATATTATTCTGCACTACAAATAATGTTAAATCATTGCGTTATTCCAAAGACAGTTTAGTTTTTAGTTTAAGAATGTAAACCAAATCATTTTAATTTACTTTAAAAAAGTTTTGATAACCTTTTTTAATATTATTAAAACAGAAGCACTATAAGAAATAATAACAACGAAAAATATTAATTTATTTAACATTTTCAACCTTGGTTAAATAAAATAGTCATAATGATATATTATATTTTTAAATTATTAAGAAGTTATAATTTATTTCCTTATGAAAATTTGTAATTATACTAAGCAACCTACTATTATTACTCTTAATAGTTATGGTTAGATGCGTATGTTGTATATTTATTATTTCCAAAATAAAAATATAATGTGTTAATTTTAAAATTCAAAACTATAGTGGTAAGTATTAAATAATTTAATCATATATTTTATAAAGTCTTATCCTTTACATTTAAAAAAAAAATTAAACAAATTATAGTATATTAGAAACTGTAAATCTATCTCAAATAGTGTAATTAATTTCAGATTAATTAATAAACTATTCAATTTATCTAGAAATGAAAAAGAAATATATTTAAGTTTATTTCTTAATAAATCATTAAACAAAAATTATTACTAAAAGGGAAGAATTAGATTTATACTAAAATTTAATAGTTCAATTCGATATTTAGATAATTCAAAATTAAAGGAAATAAAATGCTGCACAACATTAAAATTTAATTTTTAAGATTTTGATTTTTTATTAAAATTTTATGAAGACTTGGTATCAATTTGGAAAAAAAAATACTATAGTCCAATTGTAAAGCTCAACTGATTTATAATGTTACTCATTTTTCACATCTAAAACCTAAAAGCAATGCTATATCTTTCTTCCGATAAGGATAAAAAAAATCTATTTTTTTTATTTTTTATTCAATTTTTTAGACGTTTAAACATTAAAAAAATTTCACAATATCATTAAAAATATTTTTTTATAATAATGAAATGAAATGAGATGAATTGATAGTGTTTCTATAGGGGCAAAATAGGAAAAATTTTATTGGACTAAACACTGTTCATGCCCGAATCACACAGTGGCTTAGAACGGCTCGCGGCGGTTAACAGCTGCAGGAGAGGGGCTGAGATTGGAAGGGGAGGGGCGACGGACGGAGACGAAGAGAATGGACCGGACGGTGTTGGCCACGCCGGCGTGCGGCGGCGCACTGGAGGGGACGAAGAAATGGGTCGGCAGCGGCTTTGATTCGCTCGCGGCGGTTAACGGCGGCACGATAGGAGCTGAGATTTCAAGGGGAGGGACGACTGACGGAGGCGAAGAGAATCACCGGGGTCGTGTTGGTCAAGCCGGCGTCCGGCGGTGCACTGCGGGAGATGAAGCGTACGGGGGAGGGGGAGTGGCAAAACGGAAATTTTGGAATAGTAGCAGGGGCAAAATGGGAAGAATACAGGGACAAAACGGGAATTGATAAACAAAAGCAGGGGTAAAACGGGAAAAAAAAATTAGACGAAATCACTGTAGCTAACCGATTCGCACTTTATATATAAGTAGTTATGGTGCCGACATATATGGGTACCGTTCCAAGTTCCAACAATATTGATATGCATGATTGATGCAAAGGACAAACCAGTTTCTACTAGATCAAGTACTTATGGGTCATAAGTCAAGGGCAATACTATTTTATTATATATCTTAGTCGATATATAGTACTTGTATATTATATGTTGCATGTCCAATATTATTAATCTGTTTATATATTTAGGATATTTCTCCAATCCGGTTCTGGCTAGGTTTAGGAGCCCTTATTAGCCAGCTAGTTTCATCGAGTAGAAGTAATTTAATATTTTTGATAAGTGAGTAGAAGTAATTTAATATTTATCTGTATATGTAAATTTAGGTGGGTTTCTATATTATATGTTAATCACTTAAATTTAAAAGTCACACCAACCGGTATGGTCGGGATCTGAGAAAACTAATCAAATTGAAAAATAATATTTCTCTTTTCATAATGAATAAAATTGACTTTAGTCCAAATATCGTGTGAAGTACTACTAGTAATCTACACTTGATTGTGGTGATACACCAAAAGTCAATTACTTTTTGTATCGCTTCAATATTGCATTTAATATATATGAAGAGCATTGCTTTGCATCATCCTATACACCACACATTAAATTATTTTTTATTATTTTTTAATTTTTTTTCAATTTTTTTATTTTAGTCTTCTTGAAATATTTATATTTTTTTATTCATCATCCATATAATACACATTTAATAAGAGAAATAAATAAAAAAATAAAAAAAATTATGGTGTATGGTGTATAGGTTGATGCAAAGATTAATTCATATATGAAAGATCGATGGAGTATTCTCTTTTGAAAATTTCTATATATTCATTATCTTCGATTATCATCTTTTGATCATGTCTTATCAAATAATTTTCAAAATATTTGTAAAGATATTGATGATTAATATCTGATCATCACGACGATTATCTGTGACATATATATAGAACTTGATGATCGATCATGAGTTTGTATCTTATGTAATTCACAAAAGTACTGTCCATTAATGGAAAATTAAGGAGAAGAGTTTATCTGTTTTATATGAGCATTGCTATATATAAGCCTACACACTACATACCAAATTGTTTTTTATTTTTTTAAAATTTTTTTTAATTTTTTATTTATTTTAGTCTTCTTGAAATATTTATATTTTTTTATTCATCATCTATATAATACACATTTAATAAGATAAACAAATAAAAAAAATAAAAAAAATTATAATGTGTAGTGTGTAAACTTATGCATAGATTTTTTCGTTTTATATATATATATATATATATATATATATATATATATAAACACACACTGGTACTCATCATGAGTTGAACTTTTCTTCTGTTTTAAGCAATAGGGTACAATTTAAGAATCCAGATCGAAGAATATTTTGATCTCATGCTCATCATGAAATCATATTCATATATATATATATATATATGCATGCGTACTCCACTGAAAACCTTTTTATAGGAAACTTCCTGATCATCTATCCAAAAACTTGCACCAAAAAACTGATTTACGCAAAGTGGCCGAGCTTTTGCAGCTTGTTGCTTCTAATTTAATCGTGGTAAGAATTAATTTTTTACTTAAAAAAACTCCTACATACGACAAAAAATGTAAAAACTCATGCAACTTGGATGACTCTAATTATTATTCTTTTGCCTAATTCGTACGATATATATATATAGCCAAATCATATAAGAGTTGGAGGTAATTATATATTATCTATATAAGCAATGATTCATATATAACGTCAAATTGGCCTGCTAGCTCATGATCATATATATGGATACGACTGAAAGCGACTTGGACAAAAATGTATGAAAAATTATATTTATATTTTTTTTTTATCATCCTCTCAACATATTTAATATGACATTAAATTATTGACCCACAAATAATCAAACATAAAAAATAATCTTTAATTATTAAATATCAGGACAGTAGTGGATAGTATTACTCAAAATATGTAAGATATATTTCCGGCCAATATAGCTAGCTGGGCAATCCCAAAAACTGACTAGCTCAATACACTGGCGTTTCTTTCTTCGTTTTTGGAATAAAATGATCGTACCGGAGAACTCTTGATCTTTTGATATATATGGATACACCGACAAACCACTTATAGTAAAGCAAATCGGAGAACCACATCGCATTAATGGCACCAGTACTATCTGAACTACGCGCTACATTAATGACGACGTTGTATAGGCACACCATATTAAAGGATTATGACAAAAGGAATAGTATAAAAGACATGGACTTCACGGGAGCATACACAATCTGTCCCTCAGATTCCCGATATAAATAGCAACTTCTAGGCAAGAGAAACTCTCTTTGATCTCTAGACTCTCTCACTTATTTACAAACTTCTAAGACATTTTACTAACTTTAGTATCAGAGACTCCCTGGTTCTAATGCCGCCCTCTCCTAGTTGCCTTCTTCTATATTTTTGCAGGCCTAATTCAGAATACCTGAGTTATTGAAATTTGACCCAAAGGCATACGAAACACAATGTTAACAGCAGAAATTCGAGAAAGCAAAAAGAGTTGTAGAATTTTTGTATATAATATTTGTCATGAATCGAACCTCAAGTGGCACTGTAGCTTGAGTACTTAAACGATTTAAATTCTTCTCAAAAGATGCCATTCGTTGTCGTTTTAATTAGTATTGATTATTTTTAGAGTTATTTAATTTATTCTCAAGTCAGTATATATAATACATTACCACATCACTTGAATAGTACGACTTGATAATTTGTAACATTTAAATTTTATAACTTATTTTTCAAATCAAATTATGCAAGTAAATATTTTACTAAGTGTGCTCTACACACCAGTTTGAGAATATAACTTTTTTTAATTTGTATCATCTATTTCGCAGTGGCATATGGTGACGTTGAATAAATAATATTGATAATTTAATGCTATATTTGATGATATCCACATCCCATGTCATGTACTGCATAGTCAGGTTTCTCCATTCTGACATATTCCACCTGAGAATTTTCATGATTCCAAATAGAAAAATTCTAAAAACAACTGGCTAGAGGAACCGCGAGGTAAACGTTGCCCGTGTCATAGAAGAAATGGTGCCGTTTATATCACTACAGTTCTTCTACACACAGTCGCCCCATACAGACGCGATGCAATCGGTCAGACCACGTCAGTAAAAAAAAAAAAACAAAACAAAACAAAATCGTATACAAAAACGGAATCCAAACCCATTTCACAGCACAAACCAAAACAAGAAGGTTCCACTTTATCAGGCAGATTGAAACCCACGAAATCCATTTCACTGAGTGAACCAAAACGTCAGCTGATATTATGTGCTTAGCGGAGAGGAGGATGTTGTCCTTCTTGCTGTCCCATTTCGCTTTCTATTTGCTGTCCTTCTTTTGCCTTGTTGTTGCAGATATTTTGGTCTGTATCTCTGAAGAAGCTCCGGCTTGAATCTGAAGCAAGCTTCCCACTTAATGGGATTCTGATTTTCTAAGTCCAAATTTAGCACCCATTTGCTCTTTCATCTTTCTTGATTTCAGGGCTTGTCCAGTATTGCTTTCAAAGTTGGGTTTTTTTTTTTGGTTGGTTCAAATCCCAGCACCTGTGTTAAAACCCCCTCGATTTCTTGTGTTTTCCTTCGGAGATCCCTGCTACTTGAATCTCAGAAAACATCCCAACTCTTGCATGCTGAGTTGGAGTTTCTGAGACTATTGCAAACTTCAAATCACAATTAATTTTTGTCACACACTGGTAGTTTATACAAGAATTATCTTAATGCTCAACAAGTTGTTCTTGATGTTTGAGATTCATGTTTCCAATTCTGTGTGAAATCCTCCTCTCATGATTCAAGCGAAGTGCGGCGTGAATTTAAACAAAACGGTGCGTTTTATTTTTTCCACCTCAGCAGCCGTTTGCAAGCCGCTTGCATGAGGCATTTGTACTAAGCATTTTTCATATCACTATATATGCACCGAACTTTCTCTCCTTGCAGCCCACTATGCCCTTGGACTCAACACCTCCTCTTCATCTTCTTTTTCATTTTTGTCGTCTTCCTCCATTCGTCTTCCCACAGACCCACATGAACTTCTCTGTGTTGTTTCTTCAACGTCCTTCGAGCCTCTCTCCCAAAGTCTTTCATTTTTGCAGCTTCGTCTTCGCATCTTCTTCTTCTTCTTCTTTTAACTTGGATCCAAAGCCATGGAGCTAGAAAATCTGTACCACTCACCTAAAAAATCTGCTTTTTTTTTTTATAAAAAAAAAATTATAGAAGCAGATGGAAATCAAATGCATGCATTGAGGTCACAGAAGCACAAACCTAATAATCGCCAGAACCCCTAGTCACCAAAATCCTCAAGAATATCCAACTAAAGAAGTACTATAAAGTCAAACTCTGTTTGAAATGTCATGGACTTATCCGACCCCATCACAGCAATACCCAGATGCCCAAATCAGTAAAAAAATAAAATAAAAATAAAAACCCCTTAATTCCAAGCATATTTTATTTAGCTTGAGAATGATTATTTACTCGAATTTACAAATAAAACAAAGTTAATGCCAACATTAAAAATAGAGAAAATAAAGTTTAAAGCTTTTCCATGGACACCCAAAAGTAGAAAACAAGTTAAATGGAGATAGAGAGGGATGGATTTAGGATATGATACGGAGAGGAAGAGGGAGAAGAAAACAAAATGGAGAGGGAGGGCGAGGGAGAGGGCCAAATAGTTAGGAGGATGATGGACTTCTGACAACATGGAATACCGAAACTCAAGATTTCTTTTGATCCACAGGATGGCAAGCTATAGGATATTAACGTGTCAATCGGTTATATCACGGTTTTGCATGGGCGGTTGTTTCCAATATGATGCTAAACACTAAACAGGCTAAACGCCATCCAAAGTTTCAGTTGTCATCCAATGCCACGTGGAAATTATTAATCCATGGGCCTCCTATTAATGTTGCTGCCCTTTGGTATTTCTATACCCTTGTATTTTGGGTCACATAAGTGGATCGCTGAGGCCCAAAACGAAGCCCAAAACTGGTTTCAATGGGCTATAAAGTCTACGCCTACTGCACAAAATCTAGGGTTTACTGCAGCAAGCGATTTAAGAGTGCTGGGAGAGAAAGAGCCCTCCTAGGTTCCGTTTGTGGCCGTCGCTTCCTCAGCCCCTTCGGTCGCAACCATGGTACCTCTCTCTGTCTCTTTGAAATAGTTCATTTTCTGTGTATTCTTTTTAGATATCTCCGGATCTATGTAGTCGAGAAAAAATATATAGAGCCTTGGAATTTCTTTTGGATTTCGTTTTCCGCAGTTTCTTGTAGACAATCATGCATAGGTGTTCCTCTTGTATATCTCCCTTGAAATTGGGCTATGCCTACTTTTCTCATTAATAAAGTTCTTTGCTGATTAACAAAGAGATAATAAATCGGTCTGTGACTCTTGTAATCATTGCCTATCCAGATCATTCCAGAGAAGAACCGACGTGAGATCTCCAAGTACCTCTTCCAAGGTCTCTCTCTCGGCTCCGCCTATACATACATGCAAAAATATTTGTAGGCGTTTATTGAATTTAGTTTTTGAATTTGTGGTAAAATTTTACATTCAGAGGGAGTTTGCTTTGCAAAGAAGGACTACAATCTTGCGAAGCACCCGGAGATCGATGTGCCAAATCTGCAAGTGATAAAGCTAATGCAAAGCTTCAAGTCCAAGGAGTACGTGCGCGAGACCTTTGCTTGGATGCACTACTACTGGTACCTCACCAACGACGGTATCGAGTTCCTCAGGACTTATCTCAACCTTCCTTCGGAAATTGTCCCTGCCACTTTGAAGAAACAGGCCAGGCCCGCTGGTAGACCCTTTGGCGGCCCACCTGGTGATCGTCCCCGGTGAGTTCCTCTTCTCTTGCTTTATTCGTCACCGATATTTTATGGTTTTGTTGTTAATATGCTATTGGGAATTCTTTTTATTAGCTGCAAAAGTGATTGTGCTTTCCTGTTGGTGCTTGTGAATTAGTGGCCCTCCTCGTTTTGAGGGAGAACGGAGATTTGGTGGTGACCGAGATGGGTACCGTGGTGGTCCCCGGGGACAAGGTGGTGACTTTGGTGACAAGGGTGGAGCACCAGCTGACTACAGACCTAGTTTTGGGGTAATTCCGTTCATGCATTCTTTTGATATATATTATGTTTTTTCTTTAAACTTTTATTACTGCATATGCTATTGGGTACCTATTGTTTTTTCTACATAGTTCCTTGCATTGTTCATTGTATGAAGTTTGTGAGTTTCTCGTTTGGGGTGTTGTAATATACCATTTTTACTATCCATTTTGGCCTCAAATAGGCAGTCCTCCTAGCCCTCCTTCGCCAGCGGTTCAGTCCACAATCTCCCAACAGAGAGCTGCAGGCTCTAATCAGCTTTAATAAACAGCAGTGGAACTTACTTAAACTCTGAATCACCGGAGATATGATAACCAACCCAATGAATTAAAAAGCTGTTGTCATTTGCTCGAGGTTCCCCCTACTAATTTTTTCTCTACTTTGGTTATGGAGTTATATACATTAATAATCTTGGTTTATACATTAATAATCTTGGTTCTTTTGGTTAGTTGTCAACCAAATGGGGATTCCTCTGTAGCTATAGGATGGTTTCATCGTGGGTCTAGTTCTTTGCACAAGTTGGTTGTTATTATCTTGTTGAGTTAAGAAATGATGTTAGGGTGGCCAATGGAATTGGTCCGGAAAAACTAGACTCACTTGCACCAAGTTGATTGAAGGAAGGGGACAAGTGCACCAAGTTTTTACACCGGGTGGAAAATTCGCATTGGAGGAACAATGCCATTGAGACCTCGTTGTAAAGTATGATGAGCATTTTCTTTCGGAAGATTTTTCTTGTAGTCCAAGATTAGGACTTACTTTTGATGTTCTTGAGTTGCAAAAAGTATAATGGCTTGAGCGATCCTTCTAAGAGATGGAGACTCAGAAGGTGGTAAGAAGGATGGTGGATGACAAAGCTCTAGGTTCGGAATTGCTTCTCTATGTGATTTTTTCAAACTTGTTGGGAAGTGATTAAAGATGACATTATGAGTCTTTCATGAAAATTGAAGGCTTGAAAAAAGCCTCAATGCAACTTTAATTGCTCTCATTCCCAAAAAAACTTGGTGCTGTAGAGGTAAAAGATTATTGACCCATTAGCTTGGCGAGTGGGATGTACAAGATCATATCGAAGGTTTTGGTGAATAGATTGAGCTTGGTGGTGGAGAAGTTAATATCTAAGCCTCAACACGGTTTTGTTAGAGGTAGGCAAATTCTTTACTTGGTAGTTACTGCCAACGAATGTTTGGATAGTAGACTCAAGGGAGAGTCATGACTTTTATGCAAACTAGACATGGAAAATGCTTATGACTGTGTCAATTGGAGTGTCTTGCCGTACATGCTCGAGCAATGTGGCTTTGGTTTGAAATGGTGTTCATAGATCAATCATTGTATCTCAACTGCTTGTTTCTCAATCTTGGTGAACACCCATGGTAATTTTTAAAAGTTATCGGGGCTTAAGACAAGGTGACCCTCTTTGTCTTATACTATTTGTTTTTGTAATGGTTTAGCAGGGGACTTTGTGGATTTTCAGCAGGGGAGGTAAGTATATACTCTAATATTTTGTGGGGCTAAACATGATCATAATCAAGCCTTGAAGGTGCTTCGTCTTTGCTTTGAAGCTGCTTTGGGATTGAAGGTGGACTTGACCAAATTAGAAGTAGTTCCGGTGGGAGATGTCACTAATGTGGCGAGCATGACTTCCATCTTGGGTGTCCTATTCAAATTGAAATCAATTTGGGATGATGTGCTAGAGAAAATGGGAGCGGAAACTGGCTAGTTGGAAGAGGATTTACCTATCCAAAGGTGGTAGGGTACTTTAATTAAGAGTACCCTATCAAACTTGCCGAATTATTTTCTATCATTATTCTCGCTTCCTACCAAGATGGCTCAACACATTTGAGAAACTTCAGCGAGATTTCTTATGGGGGATGAAAGATGAGTTTTAAGTTTCTCTTGGTAAAATGGGCCACATTATGCTCCCCTATCTTAGAAGGAGGCCTAGGTATCAATAATTTCCAGGTTTTGAACAAGGCCTTGTTGGCAAATGGTTGTGGAGAGGATAGAATCGAATTAGGGTGAAGCATGGGGAGGTTGGTGTTCAAATGAGGTAAGTGGGCTATATGGGTGGGGCTTTGGAAGGACATATGAAGAGGATGTGTTACATACTCTAAAAATACCCACTTTGAGGTGGATGACGGATTCAAAATCAAATTTTGTCATCACATATGGTGGGGAGATAGGGAAATCAAGGAAGTTTATCTAGAAATCTATGGCACAACAAGAACGAGAAAAACCTCGATTGCGAACCTTTTGGTTACATCAAATGGTTCTCCTCAATGGAATGTCACTTCATTAGAAATGCACATGATTGGGAAGTCGACACAATGTCAGAGTTTTATAATCTCATAAACTCAACTCGCATGAGAGGGGAAGGTAGTTGACAAGATTTTCTGGCATCACTCCAAGAAAGGGAAGTTCATAGTCGGCTCCTTATATCAAGTCATGAACACACACAACAAACCCTATTGATTTTATTTGGATGATCAAATTATATTTTGGCATCACAGTGACGAAAGAATGTATTAATAACATGAGCTGATTATGTCATCTTTTGTACACTATTGATTTTATTTGCTGCTCAAAACTTGCAGGGTCCCGGGGGAAGGCCTGGCTTTGGTCGTGGAGCTGGTGGTTTTGGTGGGGGCGCAGCTAGCTCAAATCTTGCTTGAAGAGTAATCATTCGTTCGTTGCATGGTTTTTGAAATTTCGGATTTTAAGCAGAATGGATACGAATTGCAGCTTATGGGAGTTCTGTTTTTGTTTCTCTAGCGTTAAAGAATATTTAGTTATTGGATTAGATATAGTTATTATTTGATTTTGCAATTTTGCGAATTGTGTTTGACAAACACTACTTTCTCGAGCATTATCTATATTATCAAATGATTTCTGTGCTATTTTGAACGTTTCAGAAAAGTTTTTGTCAAATGTTCTCGGGCTTGCCACTGGATTCCGGGACACATTTGTGCGTCATCAAATATATTGCCAGTATGAATGTTGGATGTTTTCCTGATCTAATTGGACGCGATGCCCTAACATCAATGGCGTTTAAAGGGGAAAAGAGAGTTCCATGAAAGCCACGACTTCTTGCACTTTATGTTGAACTTGCCGCAGTTATGAAATGAGAGGATCTAGACCGTAATGAGAAAAAACCTAATGAAGAAAAAGTGAAAAAAGTACGCCCTTGTAAAGCACATAAAACATTGAATACCAGTAGCGTTACCTGTATCGAGTTTAATTATTGGACTGAAAGCAATTTGGGTTTGTTCACTTTGTGCATACGAGTAACAGGTCAAATATTAGCCATTCCAATATATTTCGATCAATACCAGTCGGTTTCGATTATTTTGCCTGTATGTAAATTTCGGTCCGGTATGTAAAACTTAGTGGCATGGCGACTTTGTAATTAAAGTTACTGACAATGCTTTTCCGTAAAATTGAACTCAAAATGAAGGGCTTTTTGGTTTAAATTATTTATTATATTTTATATTAAAATTTAAAAAAATTATAACTATAAATTAAGATGAAACTAGTAACTAAAGTGTGCACAACCTCACGTCAGACCTATAAAAAGCCTGTGTTGAGTCTTTTCAAGCTAAAAGCATGCAAAATATTTTTTATATATAATTATTTTTTAAAATTTAAGGAACAAAATTTAAATAAAGCAGATAGTATTGAGACCATGCACACACGCCTGCAAGGTTCTGTGAAACACCGGAAGTCCTCAAGAGCATTCACAACCGGTGCTCACCGGATTTCCTATAATTTGAGATTTATTTTAAGATTGTGATCAAAATATGCCTAAATCTCAATCTCTATTTTAGAAAAAAATTTCTAAAGATTAGGGGATGAATAATGATTCTTCAAATATAGAAAATCACTATTCATTTCCTAAATTTTTTTTTATCAATATTTTATTCTAATACATAAAATAAATTCTTGTTATAGTTTTAAATAATAATTTAAAAATAATTTAATTAATTATGAAAATATAAAAATAAAAAATTTTAAAAATATTTTCATATCCACAAAAAAAAAAAAATTTAATTTTTATTTCAAATATTCATTAGAGTAATAGTTTAAAATATAAGAAAAAAATATTGAGTAGTTAAGTTTGTAAATGGAAATGAGAAAAAAATATAATAAAGAAATAATAGAGAAATATTATTTTAATAGATAGATAAATTATTAAGAATGAAATATAGGAGATTTTTAAAAAATGAGTAAAAAATTTTAGAGAAGGTACTTTTTAGCTAAATTTTAAGAAATTTTATAAGGAATAAGATGAAAAGGCTCTTAAGGACTTTTCTTTTAATTTTATTAATATATATAATATTAATTTATATTTTAATAATTAATTTTAGAATATAATTTATTTATTTATATATTATTTGAAAGTGTATTGATGTCGAAATATTTTATTTCATTGACTCGACCGAAATAGTAACGTATTCAAAACTTTGCATTCCATCTCCTCAATCCACATCCTCCATCTTGCTCTCCTCGTTGCCGTCCTCCTCCAAAGATGGCATATCAGCATCATCTCCACTGCTCTCGTCCACATCAATTCTCAAACCCAGCGTCAGCATCGTGTGAATTCTTGCAGCGAATGTGTTGGGGTTATCGAGACTGAACCCGGAAGTCAAAAGCGCTGTGTCGTAGAGCAGCAGCACCAAATCCCTTACCGTTTTATCATTCTTATCAACTTCCGCCCTCTTCCTCAACTCCTCCATAATGCCATTATCTGGATTAATCTCCATTGTCTTCTTGCTAGACATGTATGAACTCATGCGGTTGTCTCTCAGAGCCTGTGCTCTCATAATCCTCTCCATGTTAGCCGTCCATCCATATGCCCCAGTGACCAAGCAGCAGGGTGAATCAACAATCCTGTCAGAAACCACCACTTTCTCTACCTTTTCCCCAAGAATGTCTTTGATTATCTTGCACAAATTCTCAAATGACGACTTCTTTTCCTCCCTTTTCTTCTTCTCTTCCTCCGAGTCATCCTCCAGCTTGAGTCCTTCATTTGTGACCGACACAAGCTTCTTCCCTTCATACTCTTTCAATTGCCCAACAGCGTACTCATCAATGGCGTCAACCATGAAGATGACCTCATAACCCTTCTTCTTCAGCCTCTCCAGGAAGGGTGAATTCACCACAGCCGTCTTGCTCTCACCAGTTAAGTAGTAGATCTCTTTCTGCTCCTCCTTCATCCTCGTCACATAGTCCTTTAAGCTGGTCATTTCATCACCACTTTTGGTGGAGTGGTATCTCAGCAACTCAGCCAACTTAGCCCTGTTCTGGCTGTCCTCGTGGATACCCAACTTCATATTCTTAGAGAAAGCGTCGTAAAATTTGGCATAGTCCTCCTTATTCTCAGCGATCTCGTTGAACATCTCAATGCACTTCTTCACCAGGTTTTTCTTGATCACTTTGAGAATCTTGTTCTGTTGTAGCGTTTCACGAGAAATGTTGAGTGGAAGATCATCGGAGTCCACCACACCCTTCATAAAGCTGAGATACTCAGGAATGAGTTCCTCACAATTGTCCATTATAAACACCCTCCGGACATAGAGCTTGATGTTGTTCAGCTTCTTCCTCGTGTCAAACAGATCTAATGGAGCTCTCCTCGGCACGAAAAGGATGGCCTTGAACTCGAGCTGCCCTTCCACAGAGAAGTGTTTCACAGCAAGGTGATCCTCCCAGCATTGGTGAGGCTCTTGTAGAAGGATGCATATTCCTCCTTAGTGATTTCCTCAGGCTTTCGGAGCCAAATTGGTTTCTGCTTATTGATGAGTTGCCACTCGTTTCTTACCTCCTTGACCTTCTTTTTCTTAGACTTCTTTTCTTTCTCTTCGTCAACCTCTTCAACATCGCCATCCTCTTCCTTCTTGGTTTCCTCATCTTCATCATCGCTGACCTCTTTCTCGGCTGTCTTCTCCGTCCAGAGGGAGATGGGGTAGCTGATAAACTCAGAGTGCTTCTTCACAAGGTCCTTCAATTTCCTCTCCTCCAAGAACTCCAACTGCAACGTCAATTAAGAGCACATCCAACTTAATACCACGTAGGACACAATATCTAAAATTTCTACTTATGCTCGGAAGTACAGCAAAATCTTGGCTTCATATTTCCAGTTGACGACAAAACTATCCGTGGGAAAATAAATGAAAATTTGAACTTGAAAAACCTCTCTAAAATCTTCATAATTAGGTTGCCAACTCGGACATGGTATTAACCACAAGAGACTGATCGGTATAAGATTAACATGGAAGACTAATATAAGATCACTGGATCCACTGGGACCAAGTCCTGCAAGTAAAAGAAAAAGACTTGAGAGAGAAAGAATTCAATAAATGGGGTTTCTCAATCTCACCTGGTCTTCCTTGAGCAAGAGAGTGATCTTGGTTCCTCTACCCAATGGCTCGCCATTAACATCCCTGGTGACAGTGAAAGACCCACCAGCCTGAGACTCCCAGATGTACTGCTCATCGTCATTGTGCTTGGTTGTCACAATGACCTTCCCAGCCACAAGGTAAGACGAGTAGAACCCAACACCGAACTGCCCAATCATACTCACGTCGGTCCCGGCCTGAAACGCTTCCATGAACTCCTTGGTTCCTGATCTCGCAATCGTCCCCAAGTTGTTCACCAAATCTACCCAAACAAAATCGTCATTGGTTGGATCATCAATCAGAACCCATTATCTAAAAAGAAAATGATAAAAACAAAACAGAGTAAAGGAAAATTGCTTCTTTGTTTATGTACCTGCTTTGGTCATGCCGATACCACTATCGATGATTGAAAGGGTCTTGTTAGCTTTGCTGGGAATAATCCTGATGAAGAGCTCGGGTTGAGCATCAAGCTTACTCTTGTTCTTCAAGCTCTCAAATCTAATCTTATCCAATGCCTACCCAAAAAAAAACACAAATTCAAAACACTCAGTCTCATCCACACAAAACCCAGAAGCAATCACATACTAGGATGATCATAGATAGAACTACACGAGTGTGTGCGTGAGTGAGTACATCAGAGGCATTGCTGATGAGCTCACGAAGGAAGATCTCCCTGTTGCTATAGAAGGTGTTGATGATGAGGCTCAGAAGCTGGTTGATCTCCGCCTGGAAAGCGAAGGTCTCGGTCTCTCCCATCCGAACGTCAGCCATTGCAGAGTTGCAGTTAAATGAGAATTAACGACCAAACACAGAGAGCGAGGGAGAAATTTAGCCGATGAATCCGTGATCCTAGGAATTTTTCTTTGATCAGGGAGGTTGTTTTTTTCCTGGACGTTGAATCAGGAGGAGGAGGAGGAGGGTGAAGCTATTTCTTGTACGCAAGAGGGATCACTGGGAGGAATTAGAGGAGGTTTCTGGTGACTTCTTCCTTACCCCCGGCAAAGTAACGCAGTAATCGAATCGAATTTCGCGGGCTCTTGACGCTTCTTTCGTATTTACTCGTTTACCCTTTAGCAATTTGGTTTAACAGGATAATGGATATATTTCGTGGTAAAACTCTATTCATGGTCAAATTCGCGCACCCTTGCACACCCCTGATGACATGGAATTGATATAATGAAACGGTGGGGATTGCACTTTAGGTTGGAGAAAATTGAAACGCTGCGGATTGCTTTTGGCGGATTCCTTCTTCCTCAATCCTTCTCCTTCGTCCCATTCCTCTTGTAGCTTCAACAAATAAAAATCGCAGTTCATCCGACATCTCGCAAATGAAAGTGCTCTCCTCCCTCCTGCGAATGATTTCTTTCGTTATCTCAGTTCATCCGACATCTCAAGAATGAAGGTGTTCTCCTACCTCCCACGAACGATTTCTTTCGGTATCTCTCTCTCTCATCAACAAGACTAACAATTCTCGGAGACGTCCGGTCCAAGTTCATTCGCTTCCTATCTCTGGATTTTATGATTGAAAAGTAAATGAAGAAAGATGTTAGAAACCCATATCTAGTAATTTCCAGCAATTAGAAGTAGAGCTCCTCTCCCCTGCCTCCTTTCTAGGGCTGTACAAAAAATCGTAAAACCGGCCGGAACCGACTCAAACCGGCCACCGGAGCTCGGAACCGACCGAAACCAGTGTAGAACCGGTCGGATGGAGGTTGAATTTGGCCAGAACAGATGTCCAGCGGTTCGGTCCCAGTTTGAGCCTGGACCGGACTGCTGAACTAACCGATACTTGAAATGTTTTTTTTTTTAAATTATACATATATGAAACGACGCCATTTCACTTAAGTGAGTGAAATGGCGTCGTTCCAGGACTTAGTGTTTGAGAAAAATATAAAGGAAAATGCGCCGTTTCACTCTGGGGTTTAAACACACACACTCACCCTTCTTCTCCCTTGTTTTTTTCTTCTCCTTTCTAATATCACACTTTGGTAACTCAGTTCACAGCACCGCCCCCACCTCTCTCTCTCTCTCTCTCTAATCGCATCTCGCGGCTCGCGGCGTCATCTCTCTCAAATCCTAGCCACCTCCATTGCCACCGAATACGTCACTGAACCGACTGAAGTTATGCCAAGATCGATATAGACAGTTTTCTCCCCCTTCACCGGCCAGTTTCGGTCGAGACCCACATCATTTCAAGATGTCAGTGTTGTTTCAGTTTTGAACCAAAATCAAAACCGAACCTTCGGTTTTCACCCCTACTCCTCTCAATCCCTAATCTTCAAGCCTCTCAATGTTTTCAAAAATTCCGAAACACCATCAAAACAATTACTCTCAGTCTTCTTCCTCATCAAAATTGATGGCTTTCACGCTTGTTAATTTGAAGCTTCATTGCTCTCTCTCTATACCTTTATTCTTGATAAAGAAAAAAAAAAAAGAAGCTAAGTGCTTCAATTATGCGGAAAACATTTTATATTATATAGAAAAATAAAAAATAAAAAAAAATAAAAAAGGAAGAACTTTCCTTGAAGCAGGAAAAGATGGTCGATTGGTCTATCTAAGTTAAAACACACAATTATGGGCAAAATCTTGCTCCAATCTAGGTTTTGATAAAAAAAATAAAAAAGCATGATAAAAAGAATTGGCTTTTGATGCTCAGATTTACTGAGTTGAGAGTACTATGCTCTTTGAAACTCTCCTCAAGAAAAGAAAATTTCTCTTTGGTGAGTTTGAGTTTCTTCTGAGTCGGCTCATTTTCATCAACATCGCTGGCTCTTTAAGTCTCAACCTCCAAATTTCTCTTCGTTTGTCCACCATTCCTAAATCCATCTGAAAAGATGAAACTGTACTATTTGGAAAGGATATCCTTAATTCGGCTTCTTTTATTTTTTTCTTCAAATTTACTAAATTACCCTGCCAGGTCAGCAAGTGGTGCGCAGGGGGTGCGTGAATTCAATTGCCCCTAGCAGAATTGTATTTCATGATGTTGGTTGAGTTTTAAAAGATGGTGAATTTATCAAATTATGTGACATCACAATTCACACATGAATCTTATTAGAAGACGCTTGCACTATCAAAAGAAAAAAGAAAAAGAAGCTTGCAAAATGACTTAATATAAAATATTATATTGTAAAATATATTTTATTATTAAATAGATTTAAAGTATCATATATCGTGTAATCCTTCAACTTATATGTTAAATTGTAAATTTTTAGACAATATTATATGTTTTAGTATATATTTGCATTTTCAATTTTAAGCCTAAAATATGGAATAGTGGAGTTGTAGTGTTGTAGTTGACATGTGGGTGGTAAAATACAGCCATTAAGATCCTTTTTTTTTTCTTTTTTTTGAGAATAAATTATATATTCATTCAAATAAACTGGTGCAATACGAGCATGAATACAATAAACCAACAGATAATGGACATATCAGAATACACTAGCTATATCCACTGCGAGACTGCCAACAATAAAATCCTGAGGTTCATGCCTCTACTAAAGAGTATCATCCACAAAACGTGCATGTCGAGCTAGAAGATGAGCTACCTCATTCCCGTGCCTACCAATATAGAGAACCTCAAAAGAGAGGAAATTAGACTATTATTTTAATTTCCTCAATCAAATGACTACTTCTGTTCAAGTCATCCCCTCTTGAGCAAATAGCCTCAACCATAGCAAGTGAATCTCCTTCAAGAATCAAATGATATATGCCCATATGAGATGATATCTTCCATCTCATAAATACCCAACTCTCTTCTAGACATTGCCATGACCATACACCCTTTTTCATTTCACAATATTGCACCCACCCTAAAAGAATGTGTGGAATTAAACATATCCCTATCAACATTCAGTTTTAAGGTCACACATGGTGGAGGATACCAACGCAGGTCATTAAGATCCTGTTGATTTAACGTACTATAATATAAACTTAAAAATAAAATAAAAGAAAAACTGGTGGGTGGCTGCTGGTGGTTTGTAGCCACCTCATGTTCCAGGGGTTGGCAAAACCATCCGGATTTGACACTAGGTTAACTAGAACCGATCGAATATTCAGCCTGTAGTTCACCACATTTGGCCGAATTTGACATGTTCCTTGCATCAGATTTGCTGAGTTCACCGTCGTGGTGGCACTAGAATACAGATGACGTGACCTTCCTAATCTACCGTAACATGCCATAATATTAAAATTGCTTCCGTGAGCATTCATTTTTTAAAAGTGTTACATATATTTACACTTTTATTTATAATTTTACTTACAAGACTCATTTTATTAGTTTTTTTTTTAAATTCAAATTTTATAATTTTCAGCATATTAATAACTGACATATAGATAATTAAGTTTTTCTAAAGTATATTTAATATTTTTCTTCATTTTTAATGATATGATATTATGTAATTGGTGAGACGTACCACGTGTCCATATTCCTAGACTATTTAATAATTAATAATTATATTATGTCACAAGAAATGTTTTGTTATAAAAAAATTTTACAAAAATAAATTCACAAATTTATATGACTTAATATAGAGTGTTACGTTGTAAACCTCTTTTTACTATAAAAATAAATATTTGACATATCACATCAAATCATATCAAATTATGAGCCTACTTTTATTGTAAGCATACGCAGATTTAACACTTCTCTGTCACAAACTATGTGTACAAACCTTCATTATGTTAAAACCTATGTTTTCCTCAAATTTCAAGCTCATAGAAATGCAAGCTTGACCAATGTTAGGAGTTACTATCCAGCTACCAATCCCTAGGATTGTTTATCTAGATTTTGGCATGGGAACTCAAGTTTACCCAAATTGAAATTTGGATTTAAAAACCAGGCCGAAAGTCAGACCGGGTTAGGCCGGAACTCAAATTGAAATCGATTTTCAAAAACCTAGAACCCGGCTTCCAGGTTGCACTCGATTTTTTTTTTTATAAATAAAATCAAAGCCTATATGTTATAAATATTTTTTCATGAAAAATTTCTTTCCAACCTCAGCCATAAGTTGTCTCGAGCAATTGAAAATACTTGAGATTGATAATAGTGGGGTGGAGAAAATTGTTGCAATTGAAGGAGAGTAGGAGAAGCAATAGCAAGTTGCTTGGTGTTTCCTCGATAAACTAGTTTTGCATATTAACAAATTACAGAGGAGTGCATGTTTCAAAATGGCCACGTTTAAAGAGAGGGAATTGAAGGATGTGAGAAAGTTGTAAATCAAAAAACAAAAAATTGATACCGGGTTGTTTACCCGAACTACCCGAGTTTTTCTATATTAATACTGGCCGGATTAGCAGGCCTACGGCAATCCCTTGCCACTGAAGAAATTCATGGGCCTAACTCATCTCATAAAACCGGTTGTACAAGAGAGGATTGCTCATTGCTTATAAACATGTCCAAGACCTTGTCCACAAGTAATGTAGGATTATTTCTCAACACCGTCCCTCACGTGCCGGCCAGTATTTTTTCTGGTCCTTGTCACGGGGTAAGTAGTGTGGGCCCCCATTCGTCCTGTGACAGGCTCTGATACCATGAAAGATAATGGAAAGGAAAGATGGTTTTGGCAAGATTTTGGCTTTGTAGCGTTGGTTTTTGAAGAACCAGAAAATTGAAGTTTACGTCTCATAGGCTAGAACTTTGGACGATTGGTGAATAAAGCAAAGGAGGACGTCTCTGGCGCAGGATTGAGTGGAGCATGGCGGTTCAGAATTATTTCATGATTCAGCAATTCAGACCTGAAATCAAAAAATGACATAGAAGCCTCCCGAGTGTGGAAGGAGTAAGAGGTGATGAATTGTGTAAAAGTAAGATTAAGACCCCCAATAATAAAGGATATAAGATTGTCATCATCGATTGGTTTTCCAACAGCAGATAATTGATCAGCCAAGAACTTGGCTTCAGACAAATATGAGGCACAAGTCATAGAACCTTGTTGGAGATTTTGTAGCTGACATTTCAAATGAGAAATGCGGGATTTTGACTGAGAAGCAAAACGAGCAGCAAGAGACTGCCATGCCAAAAAAGAAGAGTCCAATCCGTAGAGGGATGCTACCAGTGGAGGAGAAATAGAGGAGATGATCCAACTTAGTAGAAGTTGGTCACGATTTTGCCAATTAGTGTAGGCTGGATTTATGGACTCATTTTTGGCTGTATAATCGTTAATAAACATTGCAGGGCAAGGGATAGAGCCATCAATAAAACCAAGCAGGTTGTGACTCTTGAGAATAGGTTTAAACTGGGCAGTCCATGCAAGATAGTTTGTCTCATCAAGTTTGATAGAGACAAGTTGCGTTGGATTAGGGAAAACAAAATGGGATGAGGAGGAGAAACCAGACTCAGCCATTGTTGAGAAAAGCGGAAGCAAGATTTTAAAGCATAAGCTAGATTGGCTCTGATACCATGAAAAAATTCATGGGCCTAACTCATCTTATAAAACCGGTTGTATAAGAGAGGGTTGCTCATTGTTTATAAACATGTCCAAGACCTTATCTACAAGTAATGTGGAATTATTTCTCAACAGCCACAACCTGCCCATAAAAAAACGAAGCCTGGCACCGAAAGGCCCCTCTAAAACACGAGAAAAAGTAGCCAAAAATCCCGTGACTGCAAACCCCAACTCCAGAAAAAGGGTCAAGCTTTCTCCCATCCCATGAATGATGCTCGTTTACTTCTAGATCACTGTATAGTGATGTTTGGAAACTCTCTTTCTATGTATATAAATGTAAGTAAAACTGATGACTGCATGCAGTTCAGGAGCCATGGTTTATTTTCATTCTTTGGCTGCTCTGTTTTACTCTCAGAAAAACAGAGACTTCTTCCTGCTCTACTGTGAAGGATGACACGCATCCAAACAGAAGTAGATGTCAAATTAGAAACTTTGAAAAAAGGGGCATGGAATGATGGAAATAGTGACTCAAATCTCAAAAGACAATATTGATGATGAGAAATACAGTTTTCAATGGGATCTTGGAGCGGAGAATTGGTCATATTATATATATTTGCTCGGATTAAAATATCATAGGTATTAAAAAGTTGTGGCCTAGGGAAAATATGTCAAAGTTAGTTGAGAGAGACTGGTAATATATTATATAAATTGTGGATGATAAAGAATATGTAAAAGTTTGGTATAAGAACTGAATGAGAGTCAAAAAAATAAATGTGAACATGCACATCATGGATTACATTCTTCTTCCTCTTCCTCATATTGAAATGGTATCGTATTCAACTAATTAATTATAATTCTTATTAATAATTGATATTAACACCTTGCAAAACACGAGCTTTGTGATTTGGTTGCTATCCACGTATATAAACTCAAGACCTCAAACAAGGTGGACCACTTTCGTTCGTACTAATTGGTTGAAATTAATACATAATCTTTATTTTTGTGTAATTTATTTATAGTTAGAATATTTTTATTATTATTATCATATTATATATAACTCAAATATATTTGATTTTGTTATGCGTGTCGTATTATCTTAAAACCTCAAAAATGGTCGGCTCCCCCTTAATTTTCATTAATATTGGTTGGTAGATCTCGATTAATGATACAAGGTTTTGTTTTTACGCGTTCCATATTGTTTTATGAAAAATTGACAGTTGTAATACGTAAGCGTATGATCAATATGGTTATTATTATTTTTAAATAAAACTGATCTTGCTGAAAATAGATATCAGCGCTTATTTCTTTCTTAGAAACAATATATGTGTTTTTTTATACAAAAGGGTGCGAAATTTTGAACAGAAATTTTCATTTGAAAAATCAGACCATATATCATCAGCCCATCAATACTTAATTCATGTTAAAAACTCAGTACTTAATTCATTCTTCCTGAAAAAGTTATTTTTGGTATCGTCTTTTGCTTTATTTAAAAAAAAAATATTCATAATCTTTGAATCATTTATTCATAATTATTTTAAATAATTTGTAATATAATAATAACTGATAAAAAAGGTATTTAATTATTTAGGTAACAACTGTATTAAATTAAAAGATGAGTCATTCTACTCATTATTCCTACCATACAACTTGATTTTTTGTTATTTATTTATTTGTTAAATTAAAAGAATTTCTCTAGTATTTTTTATATACCATATATTTGATAAATAAAATAAATAAAAATACGATGATGAGTAAGATTTTTTTAAAATAATTGAATACCCAAAAATCTTTGAAACGCTTATTAGATTAGGTCTCTCTAGTATCTACGGTCAACGGATGCACGCATCCATACTTTATTGCGATGAGGACGATATATTTATTGGAAAATTATATTTGAAAATGTCTCCTTCAGTTCACGGACTTTCAAACCATTTTCAGATGAAAAGCGTTGGGAAAGAGGAACTTTGCATTTATGCATTGCATTCACACCCTGCCAAATTTTAGCCACCAAATACCGCTTTTGGGTGTTTGAAGAAGAAAAGTAAAAAGAAGTTACAGAGAGGAGCAGCTTCATTTGTGGGTGCCGAACTTTGAACTTTGGCATGGCTACCAAGGACTCAAGCTCTGGCGCTGCTGGTGCTTCAGCGGGCGGTACAATCAAAAGGGAGCTCACGCATGGTGGTCGATACGTTCAATACAATGTGTATGGGAACTTGTTCGAGGTCTCCGCAAAGTACGTGCCTCCCATTCGTCCAATCGGTAGAGGCGCTTATGGTATTGTCTGGTAAGACTTTCGACTGAACCTTGATTCGAGATTTTGTTTTCATTTCATTTTTTTTTTTCCTGGGTTTACCTCTATTTTCTATCTGGGTTGGGTGAGTTTGAAGGTTGATGTAATGTAGATTGACGTGCTCATGTAATACTTTTGTTTTCATTTTAAGGAGGTTTAAGTGGAATTTATGATATATATATATATACACATACATGTATGTATGTATGTATGTATGAATATGCGTGCGTGCGTGTGCATCATTGAGTAGAACTTTGCCTGGTTCAAGGTAGCAAACACAGCGCTTGTTGTGCCCGTATACTTTTATTGTGATTACGATGCAAATGTGTTCTAATCTCTCGCTCTCGCTATTGTTCACAGTTCTCTCAACTGACACTTGTGATTTTAGTGGACATTCATGTATTATTCAAACTTATGTTGTTGCGAAGATGATTTAATTTTAATATATTCTCTTAAAGTCAACTATTGGTATGATGTATATCGCCTATTAGAGGACAGAAAAGCATGGATTTTACGAACTCAGTAACCCAATATTTCTTGATTTACATTCCGTATTTTGTCGGTACCGATCTTGCGTGTCTTAGCTGATCTAATTTTATTGGTAGTTACTAGTCCATATTGTTGGATTCTATGCTTATTCCTTAGATATGTTCTCTTTTCTGTTATTTGCTACTTGGAAATAGGAACTTTCGCAAATGTGGCTTCCATGCCCTCCTCCCACTTGCCATGTGTTTTCTAGAATATCCTAGTCTAATGCTCAGCTTAAGAAGCTTCAAAAGAAGGGGATTGTTCATTTACTTGACGAGTTCTATGTTTGATCAAGGCATCACTCGATAACACAATTTCTCTTTGTCCAGTGCTGCTGTGAATTCAGACACACATCAGGAGGTTGCCATAAAGAAGATTGGTAATGCATTTGACAACATAATAGATGCCAAGCGGACATTGAGAGAAATCAAGCTTCTTAGCCACATGAACCATGAAAATGTAAGTCTGGTTACCTTCATGATTATTAAAATCTTTAGCTTTATGATTCTGGAAATGCATTTAGGACATGGAATAGTTCCTAAGCCATGTATTGTCATCGTCTAAGGCAATGCCTATGGGATAAATGGCACAGAAGGTGT
>QEOT01008931.1:57135-81250 GCA_003123785.1 Pterocarya stenoptera | reverse complement strand
CTCTCTCTCTCTCTCTCTCTCTCTCTCTCTCTCTCTGTGTGAGATTCTCACTCTGGTCATGCAGTGTTTAATAACTTCCGTATTCATTTTCTTGCTAAATAAACTCACAGTGGACTTTATTTTGCTGGATAAGATAAACACCATCTTGAAGTGGAGGCACCTCGTCATACCTGATTTATAATGTGCTGACAAATACTATGATTCCTCCAAACTAGAACCCGAAGCCATCAGTCTCTGTTCGTTCGTTAACTCTCTTTTTCTCTTTTTTGCTTTTTTTTTTTTTTTTTAAATCACCCTTAATATGATTAATACCAGGTGATAGATGCAGTCTCTCTGTTGCTTGACTTGTGATTCTGTGACCATGCTTTATATTTTGATGTATTGCAATCACTTTGAGCTTGGGACCTGGGTGCCACATTGATGCATTTTTTTGCATCTGATTGGGCCTGGCTCTGGTTTTGAAGGCTATGTGGATATATATTGTCTTGCATACTGCCTGGAATCCCCTTAGGTCTCATTTGGTTACACGAGATGAGAAAAGAAATCTGTCAATAGTAGTGAAATAATTTGAAAATAGTAGTGAAATGATTTGAGTTAAGATTTTTATGGGATTTTGAGAAAGAAGAGAGAAAAAGTTGAATAAAAATATTATAAAGTTAAAGAGGATTAGAAGAAGTTGAATTATTTTTTGTGTTTTATTTGGAAGTTTGGAAAAGTTATAATGATTAGATAATGATTAGATGAAAAGTTTAAAATTTGAAATTGAAAAATATTTGTATTTGAATGGTGTTTGGATTTTGAATTTTGAGATAAGATGAGATGAGATGGTTTGAAAGATTTGCGAAATCAAACCAGTAATCTCATCCTCACTCTAAGAAATTATAAAATATTTTGGAACATTCTTTTTGGGTAAGTAAAGCTTTTAACAAGAATAGAGGAGAAGACATCCTATAAAGAAAAACTTCTCTATATTTTGATGAGTGTAAGATTTAACATTGTACATATGCTGAGTTTTTTTTTTCTCTTTCTTTAAGTTACTGGGATCACCCGATGATGCTAGCCTTGGATTTCTCCGAAGTGATAATGCTCGAAGATATGTTAGGCAGCTTCCACAATGCCGAAAGCAACAGCTTTCTTCTAGATTCCCTAGAATGTCTCCTGGGGCTTTGGATCTGCTAGAAAAAATGCTCGTCTTTGATCCCAATAAACGCATTACAGGTACAATAAACAAGTTCAGTTTTGACAGAGTGCAACTCTACCTTTTGACTATGTTTCAAATCTTTCAGTTTTCCCCAAGGTTTATTATTATGCTTCCGAATCTGTTTGCAGTTGAAGAGGCACTTTGTCACCCGTACATGTCATCTCTTCATGATACCAGTGATGAGCCTGTCTGCCTCAGGCCGTTCAGTTTTGATTTTGAGCAACCATCTTGTACTGAAGAACACATCAAAGAGCTCATCTGGAGGGAATCAGTCAAATTCAACCCAGACCCAACCCATTAGGAGAATGCTTTGCACATTCAGTGGAGATGTAGTAAGGAAAAAGATTGCTTCCTCAAAATAGTGTATAATTTATCTCATTTGCTGGAATGGATACAATTGCATCAGAGATACAAGGAACTGTAACACATTTTGTCTAAGGGAACTGGGGTCCCACAGAAATCAAGAAAAACCCCAAGTGGACTGTGCATTTGTTTCCTAATACCTATATGAGCTGTTGGATCTGGAAAGCAAAGTTGAAACCAGTTTGATAGAAAAAACAAATGTCGGAGCTTTTTCTCATGAATGTTAGGACAGGGTTTGGTACAAAAAATATGGATGCTGTATTGCATGGATTTGAATAATATGAAGATGTTTCTGTGTGTCTTTGTTGCTTAAATCTTGCAAATGATATTTTGTAGTCGTAATACTGAGTGCTATTATTGCTTCAAACTTTAGATTCTATACTCTCGCTCAACAAAGTTTATACATAGAACTGACGATGAATTTACCAAATTTGGTGCAAGACACATTTGACATGTATTTTCAGGATTGAAGAGAAACCTACGCTTTAGATTAGTATTTTTTGCATGGATGTATGAGAACGGTATGCATTTTTCACCATCGAAATAGCTAATTTCATTGGTCGGATTGGTTTAATAAGTGCCAACCTTGAACAAGGATTGCATATATTTCACAAAGGAGCTTAAGTTCCTATGTATAGAAGCAGTAATGCAGTGTCACTGATACTTCCTCTTGTAAGTACAAGTTTGAGGTTGAACATTATCGATTGGAAGGCTGTCTTCTGGGAAATTACATGCTGTCATCTTCTCCTGGCCTTGGTCTGGCAACAAATCACAAGGTCGTGGGACCACACCACTCGAAATCCCAGCAATATCTGTACAGTTCCATGGTACCTTCTTTGCCTTCTTTGCCAGTTCAATTGTAACATTTGATATGCAAATTCCAGTAAATGGATCACCGGAAATTCCCTCTAATTTGGCTGCCATTGTTACATTCTCCGCGACAACATCATGATAATTAATGTTCTGGATCACAGGAAGTGCATTAGGATCATAGTTGTTATCTGCATGCGACCCATAATCCCCTGTGATCCAAAAGACCCATTTCATGGTTTTCAAGGTCATCCCCCTTACATATATGTCTTTTACAAAGCCTCCTCTTCCTACTGCAGTTTTGATCCTCACTCCTGACTCTGAATTGATGGCTACAATATCTTCAGCCCTTACATCCTGGATCCCACCAGACATCTCGCTTCCTAGTGCAATCACTGCACTGAAAGGAGAAATGCATGTGAGCCGTCTAATTACCAGCTGCTTGGTGGGCATTCCATAAGCAATACCATACTCATCCCAACCGCTCTTAACAGCTACACAATCATCCCCAGATACAATATAACAGTCCTCTATTCGGGTATTTGTACAGGAATCTGGACAAGACAAAAAAAAAATCAAGTCCTTATCATGGTAATCACAATGACATTCTGCATTCTCACTCTAATTTGTTTATTCAGATCATTTGGTGAAACTCTCTTATAGCATCATCTGGTTAGAAACTTGAAAGTACTTGTATTACTTTCTGGAGCATACTTGTATGAACATTTATCTAGCATGCTTCCTTCAACCAGTAATCAGTATGTACATTCACATGCTTACCTGGGTTGATCCCGTCAGTGTTTGGAGATGTCACTGGTGCAAGAATGGTCAGGCCTTGAACAAGGACATTGCTGCATTGCATTGTCTTATACTAATCAACAATCTTAAAACCAAAAAGGAAGAAGTTTTGTGTGCTAGATCGTGTCATCAAAGAAATTTCACAGACATACTGAATAAGGAAGTATGATAATAACATATAGGTCTACCTAGCCAAAGACACAGGAAAAAAAAAGAAGCAAAACCCATGCAAGTTTTAAGCTGATAGAAACGGAGGAGAACCTGCTGTAAACAGGATGGACGTTCCATGATGGAGAATTTATCAAAGTGAGATGGGATATTTGGACATTCTCAGAGTACATTATCTCAATAAGGTACGGACGGGTGTACTGCAGATCTCCTTTGCGAAACTTCTCCCACCAGAGAACACCTTGACCATCAATGGTGCCATTGTCACCTGGTACAAAAATGGACCTCATTTGCTCACAACCATGATTTCATAATTTTAATTTCTTAGTAGTTTTTTCATACCTGTTAGTACAACATCAGTGAGGTTGGTTCCATAGATAAGACTGATGAACCTTCCACCAGTTGTATCCCTTCCTCGACCATAGGATGGCAGAGGTTCAATCACAGACCATTCACTCTCGTCCTAATCCAGTTGTGAAAATATAAATGAAAAAAAAAAAAAAAAATCAGCCCTCTTGAAATAAATAAATTCACTTAACCTGATATCTTAAGCTCTTATAATTAATTCTGTTTCTTTTCATGATCTCAATCAGGCAGCCACCGAGGGACAAAAAGAAAAGCCAATGAGGGTATAAGCGGCCAAAAGCAGATGTTTTATGAGCAGTGAAACTTATGCAAAAACTTATTTGAGAGTTTGGAGTTATGGGTGATTTTTCAAGTAATTAGAATTGACTGTTTCTACAGTTTTTAATAGTTTTTCGTACTACAACCTATACTGAAAAATGAGTACCAAAGTTTTACTTATCATATTTGCTTTAGGTTTTTCATCTCAAATCGACTTTTTGGTGGGGGCAGGCTCTAGTTCGGCCCGGACAGCGAAACTGTTACCCCCGTGACTGAGGTCGTTTTCCGGCTAGGCCTCTCTAGTTTTGTTAACACCACGCAAAATGAACTTTTTTCCAAGTTTGGCCCACAACCTTCTATGGCTAAAATGACTTGGATGTCACGGGAATCATCCGATTTCCGTACCAAGACCGTGTGAATAGCAAAAATATTCTATTTTATCTTATTTTATTATTATAATTTTTTTAAATTATTATATAAAATATAATAAATAATTTAATTTTTTTAAAATTTAAAATAATAATATTAAAAAATAATATTTTAATAATATTTTATTCAACTTTTATAAATAAAATTTTAAAAAAATTATCCCATTCCGTCTCGTTGTTTGGCTGGTTTACACATGGGGTCCTGGCATTGGAGCATAAGGACACTGGCTTTCTCCAGGTCCTAATGTTTCGCATGGTTGCCCTGCCATTGGAGGCTGGAGCATGTGAACTCTAGCAGACCTCCTCTGGTTTACTGAAAATTTCATTGCTCCCCTAAGTGATGATGTTATATTCCAATTTGTATGAACTCTGGTTTTTTTTTTTTTTTTTCAATTTCCGGCCTAACCAAAAGCATGAAATTCGCATGCCAAACCCACTTCTAAAACAATCCTATATAACCTCATAAATTTTACAATTAGGATTAATTCAGTTTCAAGCATCTCCCTAAAGAGAGATTCATTAGTGGTGATAACCCACAAAGAGTGTTGGGAGGAACTAACCTGGGAAGCAAGAAGAACAGCATCTCTGTGGAGGTATAGTGTGAAATGGCTGGTTGTGAGATTGAAGCTCCCGGTCAGCCATTTTCCTGGAGGAACAAAGAGCTGTGAACCACCGTCCGATGCATACTGCCCAAGATGATCGATAGCAGCCTGAAAAGCCTTGGTGTTCGATGTAGTTCCGTCACCAACTCCTCCAAACTCCGTCAATGATGCAGAATGAGTTCTGCAACTCATTGCCGGGTACTCAAAGTATTCATAAACCTGAGCTGTTCGGCTTTCAACACCATTTGTGCCAAGTAAAACCACAAAAGCCAGTACTAATACAACCTCCATTAATACCTGTGAGAACATCAAAGAGGAAGAAGAGAGAGTTCTTGATGGGATTTACTTGACAATACAAAGAGAGAACCAATAGAGTGTGGAATGGGAGCAAATATGAAAAGAGAGATGCCTCTAATTATAGAGATAATGTTTTCAAATATTACCATATTCCGGTAAGAGTTTTGCTACACAATTTTCATCACACTCCATATTTAATATTTTTTTAATTTTTTAATTTTTTTAAAAAAAATTTAGTTTATTCTTTTTAAATTATTTCAAAATTTTTATTCATTATTCATAAAATAAATATTTGATAAAAGAAAAAAATAATAAAAACTTTAAAAAAAATATAGAGTGTGGAATGTAAGGAGGTTGCGAAGATGTAAATTAATTAATATCAATTGGTATTATTGATTAATTGTATTTTTATTATTTTATTTATTTATAAATAAAGACATATGTTATGTATTCAAACATTTTAATATATATAGCAAAGATATTTTCCTGTAAGTGTCTCTCTCCTCCTTTCCCCCTTCTCTTTTCTATATTTTATTTTTATTATCTACATTCATGAATTTATAGCGTAAAGAGGGAATGACCAAATTAGAACCTGAGTTGTTCTGGAACAGTTCCACAACTCCATTGTACAAGATCATGTAGGTGGGTTTCTGGTTTGTTGCAGAGATAGTACTGACGCGGCCAGGATCAATTAATTTATGTTACATTTGTAGGTGAATTCATTATAATTTTTTAACCTTTTTATGCCATTGTTCTATCTCAAAGTGGATGGAAAAAGAAGGGAAAAATATAAATATAAAACCAAGAGGTTGGTGAGGATGCCATATTCATACATTCTGTAATTCCTCCTTATGCTTAAAAAAACAGTGAAATCATGCCTATTGCCTTAGAAAGGCAACTAAAAGAAGTTTTATAACAATAAATTTATAAATTGACGTGACTTGATATGATACGTTAGATTGTAAAATTATTTTTATTTTTATGAAATTTCTTTGTGTCTTTCTCTTTGAAAACGGTAATAAACCATCACAGAGAAGATGCAAAGCAAACTTAGAGATTTATTTGAAGACAAGAATGAAATTGCTTTGGGTAAATGCATCTTATGTTTGAAAACGAGTAATTAAGGACATTTGAGTTTGAAGAACTGCTTTAGGATATGTTTGGATCTTAAGGCCTTGTTTGTTTTGGTGACTAAAACTTAAAATTTTGAAAACTTTGAAAATATTCCATCTTATCATTACAACTTTTTCAAATCTCCATACAAAATATTCAACTTTTTCAAATCCCAAAATAAATATAATATTAAAAAATATATTCTAATAATATTTTACTCAACTTTTCAACTTTAATCTCAACTCATCTCATCTCATCTCATCTCTGAAAACAAACGAGGCCAAATCAAACTCAATTCATCTTAACTCATCGTTACAATCTTTTCAAATTCCAACATAAAATATAATAAACAATTTAACTTTTTCAAATTTTAAAATAATAATAATATTAAAAAATAATATTCTAACAATATTTTATCATCTCAACTTAACTCAATTCAGTTTAACATCCAAACATATAGCCTTAATGAAGTTTACACGCAATTGTACATAATTAAATAGATGGCATATTCAAGTGGGATAGAGATCAAGCAGAAGCAACGTCCATATATTTTCATTCATTTCCAACAAGAAAAAAATTTAAAAAGTGGATTGTGACCTCAAGTTGGCGCTTGAAAGCAAGGATATAAACACACCTAGGTGTTTTTTCACCGCCAAGAAGAAAGTGCGCACTATGGAAAAGCCTACCCGCAATCCCACATGATCATGGAAACTCCACGTCTTGTACGCGAGGCATCCGCAGAAACTGGGCATAAAACGTCTACGCATGCCTGCTTCATTCACAAACCGTACGTTTCTTCCGCGCCTTTTTTTTCTGGTATCGACGATCCCCGTAAATTATGTGAATTGGAAAACCATTAATCAACGTAACTGTCCTCTTTTCAATGAAATCAACGTCTTTTAAACTTTTGTCTGAATTCATATATATAGTATTTATTATTTATTTAATGCCGTTTAAAATATTTATATGATCAAAAATAAATGATGTAGCGTCCATTTTATCTAATTATTGGTTGTGCAAATGCTGTATATTCTTTTAAAAAAATAGATTATTTTTTTTTTATAGATACTTAATATTTACTCATAAAAAGAATAGACAACGCTTGTCAAATTAAATATTATTTCTATAAAATAAATGGCAATACCCATTTGGTTCTCATTTTATGAAATGCAATGACTTGGGAATAAATGGAATGAAGTTGGTGGCCGGGTAGCTAGGTTGTCAGAACATGTCCGTATGTAAGCATGTGTGGGCATTTGCAACCCGTGACCAAATTCTTTTATCTAACACCAACAACACCAAAGCAAATAGCCAATCCCTTCACGGATGTGGAGTGAAAGAAAGCATAGACAAAGTTATCACAAGATGCATGACATGCTGTCACCACCCAACTATTCCTTGTCCCTATGTTTCACATTGGAGTACTTCATGTGGCTGTCACGCCAAGAGACGACAGACCTAAAACAATATGATAGATATTATATAAAAATGATAATTTCAAATAGTAGGGTCACACTAAGGACTAGTACTATATATGGCATATATTTATAAATGGGGACAACTTTTAGTTATATTCATTAATTAATTAATTAATTAATATATGATCAGGATCATCATCATTACCTGGCGGCCTAGTGCATCCATCGTGGATTGGATACCGTTCACTCTCTCTAGTGCATTCCACGAATCCCACTTTTAGTTTTTGCTTGCGATGATCATCTATAAATTTAACAATTCTATTTGCAATATTGAGTAGGAGATTGTATATGTAGTCTCATTAATAAATGAGGATAAAAAGAAAAAAAATATCATTTTAAAAAAGATATTATTATAATTTTAAATTTTTTTTTAAACATAATTACATGAGTTTACACGAACAATCCTCAAATGTAGACTAACTCCTATAAATTAGCTCATGTGAGAGGTATTTCCTTACTTGTTTTCGTGACTAAAATCTAAAATTTTAAAAACTTTATATCTCATTATTACAACGTTTCTAAATCTCCATACAAAATAAAATAAATAATTCAATTTTTTCAAATTTCAAAACAAATATAATATTAAAAAATATATTCTAACAATACTTTATTCAACTTTTTAACTAACTAGTATATGAGTCTTTATACGTTTACCGGGAAATTAATGATAAAGTATAATTTTTATATTGTTCATAGAGAAATAATATTTACAGGTTTGGAGTGTTCAATTTTCGTTTACTCCTTTTAAAAAGTGGATAAATCTAAAACCTAAGTATATACATGAAATTTTTTTTATTTATTTAAGGGTGACTACTAATTTTTTTAAAGAAAATATGCAAAAACTGTACACTCTAATAGCTATATATAATATTACCCTTATTCTTGTCTCCATACGTAAGATTTTCATTAACATAAATATATTAGTCGCAAACTTACGCAATATGTAGAAAATATAGTAGCTGAAGTGCCTAAATGAAGGCATATATGCATGATGTCCTCTCTCTCTCTCTCTCTCTCAAGTAAGCTGGAATACCTTGTGAGCTATTTTGTAATAAATAAATAGAACCAGAGCACCGATGTTAGCAAATATGTTTTTGCATTACTTTCTTTTATGATTGTATGGGAGGAAAGTGTTAACGGCTTATTTCGCGTGCCTTTGGGTTGAATTTCAGAAACTTGAATTTTTCGATTTTTACCTTTACACTCGAGCAAACACAAATAATAGGGGATTTCGGTGGTGGTTAGAAAGTCTCCGATACTAAAGTCATTATATCTTTTTTATGGTTTATATATAAATTTAAAGGAATCAAAGAGAATTCTTTATATTTAAGGATCGACTTTTATACTAAATTTTTAATGGAGATCATCTGTCTCTAATTTCAAAAAATTTATATTTTTTTTATTATTTTTTTGTCAGAATCCTTTAACATGGCGTAACATTTGAAACTGCATCGTTAAATGCGGTGTGGGATTCGGTGGGAGGCGTTATTAATGTAGCATGGCTCCCTAACTCACTTTATCCGGTGGATGTTTTCCATTGAGTACCTCCATGTTTATTATCTGGAGATCAAAGATTATTCGTATTTCCACTTGCCTGCCTACACAGGTTCTGAAGATAAGATGTCAGAGAGGTGGTGTCAATGTCATGATGGCGAATCTCATGATTCCCATCTTCCCGGCTGATAATGAGAGCCAAGACATTACACTGTTATTTGATTTGTGACTTTGATAAGACATTATAGTCATGATAAAAGATAAGTCAAAGTTTTGGTCCCAATATCTTTAGATTCTTTACTTAGGCTCAGCCCAATTCATATTAACGAACTTGTAGCCCATTCCCTTAAATTCTTTAGGCTCTGCAACCCACTTTTGGTCCTTTTCCATAGGCTGGGGGACGTTTCAAATATAGAATATTACTTTGCATCATCTTATATATCATATATTAAATTATTTTTTTTATTTTTTTTAATTTTCTTTTTATTTTAGTCTTTTTGAAATATTTATATTTTTTTATTCATCATCTATATAATACACATTTAATAAGAGAAACAAATAAAAAAAATAAAAAAAATTATGATGTGTAGTGTGTAGGTTGATATAAAGATTAATTCTTCATATATATATATATATATGCCACCTCATTGCGATTACTGTTTAGCCGAGCTAAAAATAGAAAAACACTGTTCTTTGTACGTTGAGCGGGGACACTTCATTAATTTCTTCTAGAAAAATGAAATAGTTGCCATTATATTACAATTAAATTACAACTAAATATTAAAATTTTTCTTCTGTATTGAAATACTCATGTGTTGCAGCAGTAATTTTGAATTAACAGAAAATATATATTTTTTTTAAAATAAAAGTTGTCTTTTTAAGTTGTATTAATTAATTTGAGTTTTTTTCTTTTTTTTTTTTTCTTTTCCCTATCATTGTCCCTTCTTCTAATTAATGGTATTCCTGATAGCAATTTCTTATTATTTTTGCTACAAATTAAGCATTTCACAGGTGCCTGCAGTAGTAGTAGTAGTACTGCATGCATGGCCATGAAATAGATCGAGGATGGTAATAAAGCACAGCATTACGAAATAAAATCTCTTCTGTTCTTTGGCATTAATACAAATTAAGCTTCCAAGCTCTATAGCATTTATTGCGAAAATTACTGCCATGCACTCAAATCTTAATTAGGCAATTTATAAGCATCATGATCATGATCAGTGAGTGAATGCTTAAGGCATGCATGAGTTCATAAATAAACAAGAAACTAGGGTTTTTTCTTTTAGCGTTTCAAATCCAGTTAGAGAGGTAGATATATATATATATATATATATATATAAAATTTTGGCCATGTTCTGGAACAGGCTATCCAGCTATATATCTAGGCTCCACATGATGATGACAATATGGCCCAAACCCATCTGTTCATAGCCAATTAATTAAGGAAGTACCTTCATGCATGCATGTGTCCCTAATTAACCTAATTTAATAATTTTTCGCTTGTTTTGCATCGTTAAATTAAATAAGGAAAACAGCTCATGATATCATGAACGCATAAAATTATGTGCTAGCTAGCTAGCTAGTTAACAGCAGAAGTTTAACTAAGAACGCTGCAGCTAGCTATGCATACATGTGTAAACATGATGGTGTAATCGACATTCTTCGAGGAAAGAGTACGTAAGCGATGACTGTTTACGATATAAAAAAAAAAAAAAACTTATTTTAGTAAGAAATAATTATTTTCACAAGAAATAACTAACTACAAATAAACAATTTTCTAATACTCTTTCCTCAAACTGCATGCACTTAAATTATATATATATTTATATATATATATATGTAAGCAGGTATATATTCATATCCAGTGAAAACAAAAAATTTAGATTACCGTTGAAGATTGTTGTTTTTCATGACACATAAAGACTCGAATAATTAATTACCCCGCCCCTTAAATTTATAAATATGTAAAAAAAACTAGCTTCAGAAAGTGTTATATATAAGGAATATTGTAATGTATAAGAGTATAAATATATCAGGCTTAAATACTGGAAATGATGATCTAAAAGAGAGCTGATTGATCTCATGTATCATTTGGAAAAGATGCATGATAATTTTTTTTTAAATGCGTCATTTAGAAAAGGCATTTTAAAAATGTCCTTAATTTAAAAATATTGATGAATTGGAAAAATGTGTAATAAACACCCTTTCCAATTACCAATAATTATATATATATAAATACACATTACAAGAAAATTGCATATTTATTATCAATTATTTTCTACAAAAATAATTATTTCTTGTAAAAATAAATATTTTTAAATGATCATTCTTATTGTAAATAATTTGGTACAAATATATATATACATATTTCTTTTCTTAGGGACAACCATTTGAAAATGGTACATACATTGGAAAAGGGTATGCCGTTCGGAAAAGATCATTGATTTGATATGTGCACTAATTCCAAATTAAGGATGAAACCTCCGAAAAAGAAATATGAAACCTTCAAATCAGATGGGAAATTGACATCCATTAATTAAGTGTATACATAGTAAATTAAATAGAAAAGCTGGCTGTTCAATCGGATCCATGATAATCTTCCAACAATAATTTTGAAAACACTATATGTAGACACAAAGTAATTTCTGAAGAGATTTAATACACTGATATGACATATTGTTAATATATTACGTTATTACTCTCTTTTTTTTCTCTTTCTTTTTATCTTCCTCTCGTGCCACCACTTCCCTACCCTCTCCCCGTGCCCTCTTTCCGTACCAGCATCTGACCATTTTAGAGTGGGTAGAAGATACCAACAGTCCAAATAGCACCTCCAACATGGAGCTCGTAGCAACTCGCCGTGCACGTTGGTCGGTGACCACATTTTGCAAACTGTGTGCGTGGTCAACCGTGCGCCACTAGGTGGCTGGGGTGGCAAGATCTAAGCTGATGACTTGTCCTTTAGCTGTCTGTGGTGATTGGAAATCATCCCGGGAGGGCAGACAACACCAGCGAGGAAGGGAAGGGGGAGAAAGAGAGAGAGGAAAAAGAAAAGAAAAAAAAGGGAGACTGACCACATCAGTGTGTGGAGTCCTTTTGTGTCTCACAAAATAAGGGAGATTGGCCACAATAATTCTCTCATTCTCTTCCCCTATCAAGTCAAAACAAAATTTGTATTGTGTAGTTATCTTCAGTTGATGTTATCCACAGATTTCAGGCAATTTGTGGTATATATCCTGGAGGAAGTTCCTCAGGAATTCTAAGCAGAAACCTTGTATAGCCATGGGGCCAAATATCATGTCAAAGGGTTTCTTTGATTTACAAAAATCTGATATCCAAATCCTCACTAAAGTTACTCTTTCAAACCACTTTTTCCTGATAAAAAAAGATATGAAATTAACACTTGTATATAACAAATCATTCCTACAAACAGTTCAATTCAATTGTATCATGGCGTCATTGCTTTCCATCCAATCATGTATATATATATATATATATATATTTATGCAGATCTCTTTGGAAATATGATTGCACAACCTACAACATATGATCAGTGATGAGCACAAAAACGTGAAAGAGTTTTCAATGAGGTTTGTTCTTATGCCAGTTGCACTTTGTAACTTTTAAGTCAAATAGCATGCAGCTCATGATGCAGAGAATTAATCCGTCGTATATATTAATTAACACATGATGAATGATATATAGTAGATGATCACTAGGTTCATATCGATCAATTATATATATAGATATATAGCTATATAGGCATCGGGATTTTCATTTCAAACATGCAGCTAGCTAGCACGATCTCTATATATATGCATGAAAAGATACATTTCTTTCTCGAACACAAATTAATCATATAGGTTTCCGCCTGCAGTACTCAATTAATCATAACTTGTATGAATTTCAATCACATATATATAGGCTGGTGATCGTGAACTCAATAATTACAAGCTGATATAGAGAATACAAACAAACTTTTTCTCCCTAAAATGTTGGAAGACTGTAGCAGTTCTTCCCGTACCTTATGGTAATTTGTCGTCTTATCATAATCTGTGTATTAATGTATATTAGTGCATTTCCATCATCGGTATATGTATTATATATAACTGAGAAGCTAATCATCGGTTCCTAACGTTTACAATAAGCCTATATGTGCGACTTATTTCCATGTCAATTAAGTCTTGAATTTCTTTACTAAACAATAGAGAAAGGATATATAGAAAGAGAAAAGGGAGCATATGAAACCTCCAAACTCAGCTCTAATATATCATAAGTACTTCTTATTGTATGCCAAGGGAAAAGGCCGTCGAGAATAAGCAGGAATATTAAAGTAGTACTCTAGCTAGCTCCCATGGAAGTGTTAATTATAAATTGTTTCTATGACCATATATGGAAGATAAACAAACGACTCGCTCGCTAGCATGGATGCAAGTAAAGATCGTATAAAATTAGTAACTTTTCCTTCTCTTATATAAATTTATAAGGAAGTGAGAAGAGACAGTAAACTCTGCGTATGTTAATTAATATAACCTGCTGGTTGGCATGCATCATGAGACAAATCCATAGATTAATCTCTTGGGGGATTATTTTATAAATCTCAAGTACTCTTTAGTCACTCTCAAATAAGCAATTAATAGAGATAGGAACAGAAAAAGAGTTAATTAATAAAAATTATCTGTATCTGGAAAGAGCTATATATTAACATGAAACTAAAATGGAAAGCTCACTTTATTGTTTCCAAATATGGACACGAACATGATGATGATCAGCAAACTTCAGTATATAGATTTTCATTAAAATATATGGGAATTCACACACTTATACTAACTTCCTTCTTATTAAATCAAGCACACTACTTCTTCCATATATAATATTGGCTGACCTATTTGCATATCATTACACACCGTACCGTACGTCTGTAAGAAAATCAAACACCATACACAAATTAATTAGGAACCTTGCAAATCAAACCCTTCTTTGGAACTGAATCCTTTATTTTACATAATATTCAAAACCCAGATAAGAGCTACTCCAAATCCCATATTAGAGCTGCTAGAGTTCGGAGAGAGGAATATTACTTATCTCCAAACAAGTAACCAAGAGATGAATCCCCACCTGGAACGGATTTGACTTTTGTTGACGGACGATCCTGATCAAGTATAGTGTTTTGCGGCATATATGTGAAAAAGATGATCTATGTCAGATCATAATTAAGGTGCAAATGCGTATACATCAAACATAAATATGAAAGCAACTTACAGTTATGAAGTTTCCTGTGTTTTGGCCTTGAGCTCGGTGATAGTTGTTTGACACTTTTTCTTTCTCTGTAGGAGAATGAGCGTTGGGAGGCTTCTGATCATCCGTGTTGGTATCGATACCATATGGAGGTGGGTCGACTGTCCGTGTGGGAGGAGAAGCGCTCGGTTTCTCATCAGAGCCAAACAGATAGCCCAAGGAACTTTGCCCCCCACCATAGCTTCCACCTCTACTCATGGCTTCCTCTAAGATCTGTTAATCAAAGTAAATTAATTACGAATTTAGGAGAAGGGGAATAAGCTGGGAAGAGAACCCTAATATATATAGACAGCGTACTCATTTTGAAGATTGTATGTATGTCTCTGTACATGATGTATGTATGTTGTGATCATGTTGTGTGTATGCATTGCTGATCATCATGATGATGCGCTTGTCAAGTGGTCTTTATACCCATCATGAAATAGTGAGACCAAACTTGAGGATGACGATGATGATGCATGCACAAATTTATCTATCCCTCATTAATTGCCATGCCTTGGACTAACAATGACTGTAGGTACATTGATGTTACGGTCATATATATATGCCATTTAGTGGTAAATCTTGAGATCGATGATGCTTTTGTCATGAGGACGAAAGTCACAGTCATAACCATGAAGATTCGTACTGGATTAAGTCATGAAATTGCATCAGTTATCTCCTTGATCTGATCAATATCGCCTTGGATATATATAATTACTTTATGATAGCTGTTTTAACTCTTCATTAAAGCTGCGGTCTTTTGCAACACGCGGCCGCCCTCATGGCCAGAAATGTAACTCTAGGAAAGGTTTCACAGCTGTAGTTCCAGCTCCTTCTACATAAATATATAGAACAAAGCTAGAAAGACTGCTTCATTAATTTCATGACTTTCTAAAGCTATTTATATATGGAGGATTTGACAACTATTTAGCGGTGTTTAATGAATATTCAAGATCTAAGAACATGCATTTCATGTTTTAAATTATTATATATGTATATGATATAGATAGTACTTTTCAACCTTCTAGCTAACCAGAGGCCAGCTAGCTGTGGCATGTAATCAGATGTGTACATGTCATGAACGACTCTACAACCTTATAAAGTGGACAGAACATGAGTTGGTCGAATGTCAAAATCAAGGTGGGCTCCGGCCTCAGCCTTGCAGAACAATTAACCATAATTTAGGATTAGTGGTGTTTGATTCCATAATGTTGCAAGCAGTCAACGTTAATTAACCCTAGTTAGTTGGATAAAGATTTCATAGCCCGTAGTTTGTTCATCTTTTCTTCATTTTTCTTATTCTTTTTGCATTAAAAGATTATAATTAATTAACTAGCTAAATGATTCGTATACGAAGTTGGGCCTATTTTCCTGGCCGGCCATTGTGACATCGACAACAGGATTTGGCTACAAAACTCGCAGTCTAATCAAGCCATTTTGAACTCATCGTACAGATTATGACATCTCACCATAAAAAAGTACAAGAAATTATTCACTTGGTTTTGGTGTACTGTACAAGTGATCTAGATTAATACGACTGTCATCAATCACGACAGGCTTATGTGGCTTGGGCCTCAATCCCATTATTTTAAGAGCTAAAGCAGTGTTTAAATGGGGTTAAATCAAGATAATGGGTAACTTTTTAAGAGGAAATTAATACAAAGGCGCAAACTATAACTTGGTTGGTCCTGATGTTATTGGATCCATTCATGACTTGTATATTCCTCTCTCAAAGTACTCAAGTAGATCAAGGAAGGAACTACCGCATGCAGTATATAATATTAATATAGATCATATATAGAAATAGTTCCATTGGTCCCAAGGAATCTTGTCGGCCGAAGGAATCGATCCCAGCTTCAAACTAATCAGAACGGTATGATCTGTAGTACTTATATATATAAGGTCTAGTCTGAGCCCATTCCGAGTAAAAGAGACTATTGGATATGTTTGGAAAACATGTTTCACTTAAAATTTTCATCTTCATCTCATCTTTACACTTTTTCAAATCCCCATACAAAATATAATAAATAATTCAACTTTTTCAAATCTCAATATAATTTTTTCAAATTCTAATTCAATTTTTTCAAATCTCAAAACTAAAAAATAATATTTTAAATTTTAAAATAAAATACAAAATTCTCATCTCATCTTCCAAACATAATTTTCTGACCATGTAAGTAAAATTAAGGTTTTTTTTTTTTTTGTTTGCACTGACCATGTAAGCTGGTGTGTATTACAATATGCATGCTTGAGAAACCAGTCATAATTTTATGTTGAACGAAAAGATAGCTATATAACATGTAAATATTCATGTATATATATATAATAACCTTTGTGCCTAGCTAGGTAGGAAAATTTAATGTAGAACCTCTAGGTCCCACAAAGTTGGCAGAGATTACATATAGTTTTCATATATCAAATGTCGAGGGTTGATGAGGAATTTAGTGCCTGTATGTCTGAAGCTGCAGTAAGCGATCATGGATAAAATATGATGGCTAGCCGTGGCCCTCAAAACTCAAAAGACACATGATGAGTACTATGTAGCAGTGCATCAGGACATGACTGAAAAGATCAAACCACTCACTATGAAGCAGTGCATCGTTAGGACATGAATGAAAAGATCAAACCGGACTGGCTTAGATGGCAGTACTAAATGGTCCAATCTCTCCTAAAGTCGTGTGTGTGTGTGTGTGTGTATTTTTATAAATATATATATAATTTTTCCACCCAAAATAATTACTATATATCGGTACTTTTGAAACGATGAGTCATAGTTTATACTATTCGATCCTATATATATATATCCCTTTTTTTCATACAATATTAAGAAATATATATATATTGAGAAATCGTGATACTTATTTATCATTTTTGTCATCCTATTTTTGTCCTTCTCACATCAATATGTGTTTAAATAAAATAATAAAAATGATAAATCACATGTTGGTATATGGTATAAAGGATAATAAATAGAATTTTTCATATAATATAATATTTTTCTCAATCTCTTATAGATATCGAAACACGCTTATTTCTTGACCTTAATGTAATTTTGTCATATCGAGAAAAGAATCCCGGCCCATCGCTAATGATCAGTACTTAGCACAGCTGGATTTTTTTGATGAGCGGTGCTACTCCCACCGCTGAGAGCCATCGCTCACTCTTATCGTTAATGTAAATTGAAACGTTTATTTTTTTGTATTATTTTACATCTATTTTTTTAATACATTTAAATATTTTTTAAAAAATAAAAAAAATCATAATATTATTAAAAAACACTTACTTAATCATTAAGTAAAAAAATAATTAAATAAAATTTTAAAAAGTCAAAACAGTAAAAACCAGCGGTAAAACCGAGCGGTAAGACAAGCATTTTTCTTTTTTTATTACTAACTATCTTATATATGTATTGCACTTTATTATTCCGCATGTGATACGTACGTGATTAACTCAAATACGACAGTTGGCAATTAGTTCTTAATTTTATTTCTTAACTGCCATGCACCTCATGACTGAATACAATGCATAAAACATGTAATTTCAAAAGTATAAAATCGTTAAAGGTAATGCGAATAACATTATCATTATATATATTATAATATATGAGGGGGCCTTTAATTAAGCTTCCGAATATGTTGGTTAGGGAAAGATTATATGACTACACGATCAAGCAAAGTTGCATGTTTTAAAAATTATTTCCAAAATTTGTAGGTACGTCAAGAAAGAATGACATGATTTCACAAGAGCAAAGTGCTCCAACATCATATATATACATCGTACGTAATACATTCTTCGTGGAGTTCAGTCCATATTTGGGTTTGAGTTGGGAGGTTAATAAAGTGCTTTTAATAGCCTAAAAGCTAGCTCCCATCTTTTAAAAAATAGTATGTTTCATAAATTTATAATAAAGTGTAAACATTTAAAAAAGTTGAAATTAGCATTTACTTTTTTTAAAAAGTCAATACAAGAAATTTGACTTTTTTTCACGAGAATTTCTTCCAATGTATACCATCATGGCAATACTTAGCTGATGACACAAAAACCATCCATGAAAAAAAAAATTGTTGCAACGAGATAACGTTCGACGAGCAAAATTTTGTGGGAAATGATTTTTTATGGCGAAAAAAGTCACCGCAAATAAGTCTGCCAGATAATACATCAAAATCACTTATTAGTTTTTGCAATGAGAAACTATTAGATGTTACAGCAATAATTAACTGCCGCAAATATTTTTAAGATTAAACTCGATTTTTCCCTCCTATTCATTTCTTTCCCAACCTGATACTCTCTCTCCATTGTGTTGTCCCCCCAACCGAAACTCCACAGCTTATCTCCCAGCGAAGCCATACTATCGTTGTCGACGACACCACCTCCACTGCCACCTCACGGTGGTGACCCTCCCCCTCCGATCAACCCTCTCTCTCTCTCATGCTCTATTTTCTCTCCACTGAAACTCACTCCCCTCGTAGCTCTCTCCCTTTTCCCTCAGTTTCTCTCCTCACGGCACAACGCTACTAGCTACGCCACCCTCGCTAGTAAGCTTATCTCCCTCTGATGGCCTCCCTTCGACAACCTCCCTTGCTTCCCCTCTTGGTATCTCTCTTCATTTCACTCTTTCTCTCTCAGTAGTCCTAGTGACAAAATCGTGCACTGCTGCCATGATCTCCCCACACCACCACGAGCCATCATGGTTTCTTCTCCCTCTAACGGAGCCTTCCTCTCAACCGCCTCCCCCTCTCAGATATGGTTATTCTCTCTCACCTTTTTTTCTCCCTCTCTGTTTCTCTCCTTTATCCAACGCCACCACAGTCTCCGCCACCACTAGCTGCCGTGAAAAATTGATAGCGATGCCTTGAGCCTCTAGCCCTTGATTTTCTTCCAAACCCCTCACTACCAGCCACCTCTCAGCCCTTACCCAGCCATGAGCCACCTCACGGGTTACCTCCACGTCCCAAGCTAGAGCTCTCCACAAGCCCCTCTACAACAACCCTAACGACACCACCAATGTACGCCTGCTTCAACCCTAAGCTGCCATTACCTTCATCGATAACCACTACACAGTATCCCTTCAATTTATGGTATATTTTCTATCCATTTTCTATCCCTTCGATTTATAGTATATTTTTTATCCCTTCGATTTATATTGTAAAGTTGAAATAACGTTGTGTTGAATTAGATAGATTTTCTATATATATTGATTGTGTTGATTGTTGTAGAGTTAGAAGAAGTAAGGTGTGGTTGTGATTGAGGAGTAAGTGTAGATGTGTATGGTGTTGTGTTTGAATATATGGACAGATTTAAGAAGCTATAAAGCTTTATGATTTCAATTGTGATTGGTGTATCAATGATATGGACTGAATACATATTGAATGTGTAAGATTCAATAAACTATGAAGAATTGATGTGGTAATTTGGAAACATGTATGTATCAAGAGGCTTATAAATTGAGTGAACCATTTGTAAATGTTGGTTGGATATATTTTATGCATATTCACCTCATTTATTTTCACAACTCCGCTTAACTAATCTCATTTCATCTCATTTTAGCATTACAATTTTTTCAAATTTTCACACAATAAAATAAACAATTCAACTTTTCAAATTCTAAAACAAAAATAATATTTAAAATATATATTTTAACAATATTTTATTCAACTTTTAACTTTAATTTCAAATTCCTTTACACATAACCATAGGAAGTTATATAGTTATATTGTTGTGTAATGGATTTGTGTTGAACTCAAGCGCTAGATGGATGGTGCAGAGGAAATGTGTAAAAGAATTTGAATTATGTATATGTAAATGTGTAAAGGAATTTGTAGTGTTGGTGCTAAGTAGTCAAGTGTGTTATGTATTAAATCGACTAGTGAATATTGAAAACCATATATATATATAGCATCAAATATTATGCATTATGCATTAAAGATTAAATTCTTCTAATATCTAGAATGCATAGCATTAAAGATTAGAAAGTTTTCTTATATCTAGAAAGGATGATTGCATGATTTGTGCATTACAGTCATGCACTTCTTTTATCTCTTTTTTTGCTTTTTGGTTGTCTTATTAAATTATTGGCATTATATGCGATGGTGTGGATGATTGGTGTACTCGCAAATTCAATCAAGGTAGCGAAATTTTTGTCGTTGCCAACCATTGTTTACTTCAGTACCTATTGGCAAACATCATACATTATGTGCATATCTACAAGGCAGTGTAAATTTGACATGATTTGGTGAAGTTTGGATTTTATGATGGGATATACATCTTCTCCTTGATCTCATTACATGTGGTTTTTGGGAATTGGAGTACGATTGGAGCTTCTTTCAGCAACATGGAATTCTTTGTGACTATGTGTGTCATGATGCAAAAATATGTAAACATATGGTTTTTTGCCCTTCCTGGCGTCCTGTACTTCCCAAACATGTAAAAATTGATATTGTATACCTTTTGCTTTGTGTTTCTGTACTCTGTATTTCGATGTAAACATTGATGTAAGCTAATGTAATGAAGCATTAATGCTTCACTCTAGACATTGGATCAATGAAGCTAATTCTGTGTTTTTTTCACTCTGGTATACGAATGATGTGATATTTTTCCTACACATTTGAGTTGTTCTAAACATTTTTATTTTTTGAGTTTTTTCACATCATTTCATACATGTGAATGACAAGAAATTAAATTATTTATTTATTACAATGTTGTCCCAACAACATCGCTGGATAAACTACCCCGGCTATATTTTCCATTTTTGAGAAAACAAATTTGCAAGAAAACTTACATAAACAAGTTTTTGGCAAGGCACATACGTTGTGAGAAATTACTTTTCCTAAGGGAATGATGTTGGTGGGAAATAATTAAAATATTTTTCCCGAGGGAATGATGTTGGTGGGAAATAATTAATTTGACTTTCTAAATGACCATTTCTTGCAAGCTGTGGTCATGGAAAAAGGTCTAGATTTTCACCTCTATAGAAGGACGACTTTGGTAGCGAAATAATTTATTTCCACCAAAACAACTTGTGCATTAAACTATCACCCACACATACTTTTGGTGACAGTTTGAACTATTTCTCACAAATTTAGCCTAAAATCTACGCTTATTTGCTACCAACTCAGAAGTCTTTTCTCACCGATGTCTTTGTCAAAAAAATCATACTTTTACCACGAGTTACGTTTTTGGTAGAAAAAATCATTTGATATCACCAATTTTATTACAAGAACTTCCCACGACTAGATTTGGTGAGAAAAGATATTTATCCACGAACGTCATACCAACCACCACAAACTATTCCAATAAAAATTGGTATTTGTTGTAGTGAGTACCACATAGAAACTTTTGTTGAAAAACTCCTGCATATAATGCTACATTTTAAAAAAATATTGTAAGAAACATAATTTAAAAGCACTTTAAGTGCACGTTTATCGAACAGTAAATAACTTTTTAATAGTATAATTTTTTAATTAAACTTTATATATAATTAAAAGCATTACTATGCAAAGTTTTATTTCCTACCACAATCCCAAAACAGATTGACACTCATATATTGTGGTGACAGCTTTGCAAGTTTTAGATAAGAAGTTCTTGAGATAAGATTCTGGAATCAAAGCTCTCTATGCCCTTTTCAGAAAACCAATAATGCCTGGCAAAATAGATAGTGGCCATATCTGATCATTGCGTTCTGTAAAATGGAATGTACGTTACTGATACCCCCAGAAAACACCTGACATGATCAGTTGATTATAACCACATATATATGCTTCGATTTCAATTATTGAGGCCGATCGAGAAGACTGCACATGATGATCATCTAAAACGTAGTTTCATTTACATATATATATATATAAATATATGTATATATGTGTATATAAATATATATGTATATGCATATTAATGGCGAGAAAGATAGGTGGAAATATATATAAAAGAAAAGCAAGCAAGAGAACATGCATGCATGCAATGCCCAGGCCGAGCAAAAGATCATGATCACATGAGATCTAGAACATGCAATATGACTACTCGATTTGGCAAGTGCATGCGCGCGGCAATATGACATACCCCCGATCGATCTCGCGCGATCATCATTCCACAACAAGATAGCAATCTTTGGCACCACAAGTAATTGGTCCAACATTATCATGTCTTTGTTTGAATATACTCTGCCAACTAATTAAAGCAGCGAGCATGCTGTTGTTGTTGTTTTAGTTGTTGGTATGTCCATATATCTAATTATTTTGATGGCAATAATGATTCCCTCTAACAACATCTAATTATAATTATTCTACACTTTTTTTTCTCCAAAAAAAATATGATCTGAATCCATCAAATTAATTACAAGTTGATCAGGCTAGAGCTAGGAATATTCTGATGATCTTTTACTGCAATAATATTTGATCAATCCTATTCCGTGGAGTTGGAACTCATGACCATTTATAAGAGTATTATAAGAAATTAATGAGATCATGTGATTGAAATATATAGTCATTGACCTAGGCAGGATATATAGAACTGATCAAAAAGGAAGTAGCTAGAGATGATGATGATAGGAATCGCATCGAGAAACAGAATAGATTGGTGCAATGTTTAATGCGCCCTCTTTGGTGTACATGATCCCCCACAAAAGGAGAAGATTGGACCCAGAATATCGATCATATTTTTTTTTTTATAAGTAGAATATCGATCATATATACTATATATATATATATATATTCATGCATGGTAGATCGATCGATGGAGCATTTCTCCTTAAATATATGTAACTACATGGGTTTTGACGTGTTATCTTCCCTCCTCTAATCCTTATCTCCATGCAATAATTTTAGATTAAAAGGCAAAAAAATAATAATAATTAGAGACGAATAGAAGCAACTTACTTTTCTTTTTTCTTTTTTTAAGAAGAGAAATGTATCTCAATTTTATTGATAGCCTTCATTTTTTGTAAAGAAAAATCGTGATTACAACCAAACACTCAGAAATTACAAGTAAACATAAAAACCAAAACCCAAGTATTAAAAATCAAAAAACCCAACCACAAACGTCTAAGAAAACCAAAAAATGACAAACCAAGTAAAAACAACATCCCTAAGAAGCAACTTACATCGAATGGCGAAAAGATGGATTGAAGCAAATCATTCAATCAGGATTGTAAGAATGGAACATGGTTTTGTATAAAACTATGGTTTTTTGGGGCTACAGCCAATTAGGTTTTAATTATCTGAGTTAATTGTATTCATGTATTTTAACATGCATGCATACATGATGTATTACAGTCAAAACTAACTACGTACGATTTCAAAATATATATATATTATACGGAAATTACACTAACTATTGGGCCATAAGTCGAGACCAATCAAATTAGCATTTCTTGGAGCGTTTGAGAAAAGGAAAATGCCACTCTCACTGACGGTGGCTATTGAAAATTCTCACTGATTGTCGTTTTTTTTTTTTTTTAATAATTAA
>QEOT01008931.1:32372-55817 GCA_003123785.1 Pterocarya stenoptera | reverse complement strand
TTTTTTTTTTTTTTTAATAATTAAGAAGTATTTTTTAATAAATTTATAACTTTTATTTTTTAAAAATATTTAGGGAGCTTAAGAAATTGTTTGAAAAACAAATTACCTGTTCGGTGAGGGCGAGAATCCTCGAGGGCTGTAGCAGCCCCTTGAAATAAGGTCTATTAATAAGGCCTGATAACTTCCTCCAAGACCAATTAACAAGAATGCCCAACAAAATGGGGACAAAGTAACAACATAGAAATATAAGAAGTAAGAAACAATCATTCATTATACTATAAATATCATTTCTCATCAATATAAGAGAGCCACTCCAGGTAAATTCTCTCTCTAGAGAAAAAAAAATGCAACTAATTAAGAAATTGATTTGTTGCTTGAATACTGACTTAATCATCAGAGCTATCCCCCATCGCCTTGATTGATTGTTATTTATGTTTTGCAATTTTAGGTTTGAAGGTCGGATATGAATTTATCTTTCGGTTAAAGAATTGGCGTGAACGCCTAGTGTTCCTGAGTAAAATTTTCATTATATCTAACACACATGAATATTTCATAGAGTTTTGCTATCCAACTGTCTACACCGCACACCACACCTATTTAATTTTTTTATTATTGTTAAACTAATTGAGTTCTTCTACTCATCATCCCTATATCACATACTTGTTAAGGGAAAAAAATAAAAAGAGAAAAATAAAAGCAAATGTGTGATGTAGAGATGATAAGTATAATTTTTCTTTCACATTGTGAAATCACCACTTATTTTAAAAGTTTAAACTGATAAAAAAAATATAAATTATTATTTATATTATATTCTTAATCCACGTAAACTGTTTAATAGGGTGACAAATAGGCAAAAAGGATGAGTGATTCCCATGAAGATTTTATAGGTGGCTAACTTCAGTTGAGATTCATCAAGCCCGTGAGGTGGGATCTCAGGAGCAACGGCCCGTCGTATAACCCAAAATTATTCATCTTGGGCTCTGAACATCTCTCTTTTGGAAACTGTTGCCTTGTTGGGTTGGGTATGACACCAACGTTGTAGGGTCTCATGTGTTTCTTGGACCGACACGACACCACTCAAGACGCCATCAGGCATCAGTACCGATCCCAAAATTTGTCAAGTTTTAGATGGACATGTTACTAGTTTTCACTTATTGAGTGGACGTGGTTTAGGATCCCTTGAACTTAAGGCCCATATCAATAACCGTCTTATTTGACATTGCAAAATTATTATTGGGATTTTACCTTAAAAAACATATTTATTAAAAACTAAAAAAAAAAAAAACAAATAATGCTGCCATTGAATATAGAAAATGATGCATGTTCAACCCTCTTCATAACCTTATGTTAAATTAAATATATTTTTATAAAATAACTTATAAAAATAATACGGTCTAATAGAAATATCTTCAACTTAAATCATGGAAAAATTTATTTGTACTTACATAAAAATACGAGCTGACATATCAGTTATTAATATGTTGAAGGCAATGAAATTTGAAATTCAAAATTTAAATTTATAAAAAAAACTGATAAAATGAGTCTTGTTTATAAAATTATAAGTATTTGTACAACTACTCTTAAAATATATTATATAAATGATTATACGTGTATCATTACTCTTCAAATATAGGATTGTATTGATCAACTCACTCCATCTGAAAGGGTCAACGCCTAACCACTTAAGTGGTAAGAACCACACCATGGTGGCCGACCACCCTCTCGAATGGAGTGGGTTGGCCTCCGAACCCTCTTTAGGATGACCAAAGTCAAACCACCTTCAACTTTTATATTATAATGAATATATGTTATGAGAAATGTCATTAAATTTTAAAACTCTTTTTATTATAAGATAATATATTAAATTAAGTCATAAACATTTTTTGTGATCTTCGTATATAAACCTAAAAAAATAATTTTTTCTATCATTTTGATTGCTCGTGTATTTTTTTTTTCTTAATGGTTAAGTAAGTGACTATTAGAACATTCACAATAGTTCATTTATCTTATCATTTAAAATACATCACTGAACTTCACTTTTTCTATTTTACATACTGACATTTATAATATATCAAACATCAATTTATCTATTTTTTTCATATAATTTAAATAATATTTTTTTATTCTTTTTAAACATTTCCTTTCTACAAATAAATTTGTAATATCCATATATCTATTTTGTATATGCAATATATTATTATATACAATGTAATATAATTCAATCCTATACAGACAAAATAAAAATATAGAAGTCAAATAAAAATTAAGAATAAAATCAAAATATAAAAAAATTGGATAAATAATATTTTCAAGATATTTTTTAGAAAAAAATAAAATAGAGGTGTTTTAAGTGATGAACAATAAAAAGAATTTGTATTGAAATGTAAAAGTAAAAAGAAATGAGAGAGTAATTGAGAAATGAAGTATAAAAACTTAAAAAATTGTCTGAATGATAAACAGCACCCACTACATGTAGCAGGTTACTGTATTATACATAATCGAAGGAAACTCATTTTATGGACAATTCTTTAAATAATTTACATTTTTTGTATCATACACAAGTCATTGAGAATGTTCTTAGTCTATATGTGAATTAGTATTTTTTTAAAAAAATTAAAAATATTTTTTTAAAAATATTTTTTTTAAAATGCAATTTGTATCAAAGAAGCCAAACAATAGGGCGGTATAGTAGCAAAATCCATCAACCTAATACTTCTTATGTGTTATTTTTTGTTTAAATTCATTTTAGTATTATAATAATAAATTTTTAGAATTAAGCAATAGGATTTGGAAGAAGCCTCGAAACTTTAAGGAGATCCAACCCAGTCGACGTCTGGAAACTAGAGTCCAGATTACCTGTGAAGATCTTTGCGGCCGTATTGTCCCTTACGTTTGGTTCCGGATTTTATTTTTGTTTTCCTCTCACAGATCAACGTCACAAACAGCAGCACACGCTCGCCCAGTTTATATATAAAATGAAGAAAAAAAAGAAAGGAACGTCATCTTCGATCTACCATTGGACTCCATGGTAGTCCAAAACCAGAAGGACGTATTATTACTCAGATGACCATATCTTCAAGGGTGTGCGTTTTAATTTGTATATAACAGAAACTACGAAGATTGAAGGGAATACTTCTTTGTTAAGTACCCCAACCAATCCATCGTCTTTTTACTTCGTTTTGGGGAGCTCGTTGGAATACCCTGTTTTTTAACAGAGGTTCCATGGCCACGGGTGTTTCGGTTATTTCAAGCTCAATAGCGGACCGTTTCAAGCAAAGGACTTTCCGGATTCCCAGACCCAATTCTAGACCGATCCCCTACGCGCTTAGACTAACTTTGCCTACCCGTTTGCTGAGAAGAAGTTGGAAAGCCAAGAACTTGAGACCATGCTTGGTCATGGAGAAGAAAACAGAGGATGTCATTCAATTCGAGAAGGAAAACACTGTCGAATCGGCTGATAATATGAAGAACCAGGTTGCAGCCTCCGGTGTGACAGAGAGGTTAGCAAGAAAAAGATTCGAAAGATACACGTACCTGGTCGCTGCAATCATGTTCAGCCTTGGAGTCACTTCCACGGCAGCTGTGGCCATTTTTTACGAATTTTCTTGGCAAATGGAGGTACTATCTTCTTCTACAATTAATTTAATTTTCTTTCCTCTTCTGCTAATTATGTTTTTGCTTTTAAATGCGTATCGGATTACATTTGATGGACAGGGTGGAGAATTCCCACTCTTCGAAATGTTGGGTACGTTTGCTCTTTCTGTGGGTGCTGCTGTAAGTCAAATTCTTCCGTTTCCAATAAGCGCAACTTGACAATTTAATCCATCCGTAATATATTGTTTTCTGGGTATTGTTGAGTTTCAGGTGGGGATGGAGTTTTGGGCTAGGTGGGCCCACAGAGCGTTGTGGCACGCTTCATTGTGGAATATGCACGAGGTCGGTCATAGAACTGCAGTGCAGTGCATTTTTCCTGGCCTGTTTCTTTTGTATTTAAGTGCAGAGTACTGGTAATTTTTTTGGTTTGATTTAGGTGGTTTGGCTTTTATCTGCAGTCGCACCACCGAGCGAGGGACGGTATCTTTGAGCTCAACGATGTTTTCGCCATAACCAATGCGGTTCCAGCGATTGCTCTGCTTTTTGACGGCTTCTCTCAAAAGGGTCTGATTCCAGGACTCTGTTTCGGTGCCGTGAGTCTCTCTCTCTCTCTCTCTCTCTCTCTCTCTCTCTCTCTCTCTCTCTCCCGTTCAACGACGTCGCTTTCGTAGCTGTGTTACGCCGGTCACCCGGATCTTAATCCGGTGACGTGGGGAGAACTTATTGACCCTACCTTGCTTTGCATTGTTAATTACGAAAGCGTACCACTGACACACAATACATTTTCGCAATGTATTTTATAATGAAAAATGTTGTGTATAAATCATTTTTCATTACGAAAAGTGGTCTGAGATGGTCGTGTTGCCGTCCTCGGTTTGACACGTTTTAAAAACCACGTTGATTCTCAATAATATTTTCATTCTAAAATAAATCTTATTTATTTTTTGAATTTTTTTAATACCAAAAACAGGGTCTAGGAATCACAGTGTTTGGGATGGCCTACATGTTTGTGCACGATGGGCTCGTCCACCGTCGATTCCCAGTAGGACCCATTTCCGATGTCCCTTATTTGCGAAGAGTTGCTGCAGCCCACCATGTAAACACCATGCATCTATTTTCAGCATTGATTCCCTCTCTACCCACCTCTTCTCTCACATGCTCATTCTCCTTCTTCTTGTTGCATAGCTTCATCACTCGGACAGATTTGGTGGCGTCCCATATGGGTTGTTTTTGGGTCCAAAGGTGAGAGCATTTTCCAAGGACTTTACTTTGTTTTTCTGCCATTACTTATTTATGCATGTATCTCAAACGTAATTTGCAGGAACTAGAAGAAGTTGGAGGAATTGAAGAGTTGGAGAAGGAAATCCAACGAATGATTAAGCAATCCAAAGGTTCTTGAATGATCAACTATAGAAAGGGATTACTACTCAATTATCTTTTGTCAAAATCTGTAAATTAAACTCATTCGTAACGATTCATTTGTGTACTAGTTCAAGTCATTTCTCAATTGACGTTTTACAGACAATGATTAGCACTTTGATTTTGTTACATTGATGTAGAACGTAAATGGATATCGACCCAATTAATAAAGTCAATACGATTGAGTTTATTAATTAGCTTTTTCTGTAATTAACTTCGATGGTTTTCACATATAATGACATTATCATTAACCCACGTGGCCAAAAAACCAATCTAATGAATTAGTCCGTTCAATATCGTTCAGTTGAACTCGAATCAAATTTGACTAACGAGAAACAAAAAAACAAAGATATGGTCCATAAAAATTGATGTTTGCTCAATCAGTAAATGACACATCGGATTAAATTCAACTCGACTTGCCTAATTTGAAAGCGACTGTTTCTAGAACTGTGCAGTCCAAAATCTCCGAGTGAGATAACCCTAAAGCATGAAGTACGACTTGTTGTGTGAAAGGTTACTTCCATTATCCATATATATGTGCGGACTAAGCAAGGTAGGTAAGCCGCCAGATCCGCAATTCTCTACTAAAATTGAAAGCAACGAGTTGGTGGGAAAGGCATAAAAATTTGTCAAGTGTTGCACATGAATCTTATAAAAAGGTTCAAGTTTTTACAGAATGTTTTTGAAAACAAAGCTACCAGTATTATCTTCCACTTATAACATATTCATAGATATTCATCTACATGGAGTCAGATCGATATCTTATAATTCTTAGGGGAAACCGAGGTCTTGCATCCAAAGCACTTGCAAGGTCCAGCTTCCATTCAACTAAATGTGTGATGTTGATCCAAAATTTATGCACAAAACACTAATCTAAAGCGTAACGCGATGTTGTATAATTAAGTATTCTTCCAACTTCTTTAAAAAAAAAAAATAGCATGCCCACATAATTTTTTTTTTTTTTTTTGGAAGGTAGTAAACTTAAGTAGTAGATCAATATAAGCAGGTGGACCCAAAGGTCGTGATAGGCCAAAGTGGAAACAGACAGGAGCAGTTTCCTTGTGATACTTAATGATGTGTTTGGGGGGCATGCATATTTTGACGTCCAAGGCAGTAGTACTTGGAAGAAGAGATGGCGTGCAAGGAATTGCTACCAATTAAACCCAATGTGCACAAATCAACTTCCTACAGGTATTAAGTGCTACAAAAGCAAAAGATTTTGGAGTGGTCTGGTTTATTTATCATTATTTTATTTTTTGTTTTTTTTAATATTTTTTATGTGGTCTTAAATTATTGATTTGAATGGTTTGACATAACAAAAGTGATCAAATTCATATTAATGTTGTCGCTCTCTTGTACTTGCTGCATATAAAGTGAAGAAGACTATAACAAGAGAAAACCAGTTAAAAAAAGAAGAGAAGAATGGTCCATTGTTGCCTTAATTAGCAGGCCTCCGCCCCTCCCAGCTCCTGCTCTTAGACCATTGGTGGTTCTCTCATTGTTGGACACCTGGTCCAATTGTATTAACATTGATGACTCCCTGATTACTGACAGGTGACGTTAAGCCATTGCTCTAGTACTGCTAGCCTTGCATGCCGTCTTGGTCTAGTTGAAGAAGAATTTAGAAATGTAGCGCAAGATGTTAAATGCCAAGAGAAGAGCTCGAGCCACAGCATTCCAAAACTTTATGTAGCCTTCCAGCAGAGGATTGATAAAAGGTGCCACAAGAACGGCGTAAATCCTTAGTGCCCATTGTACTATTACGTGGGGACTCCTCAGGAACCCTACAGAAAGTATATATCAGTTATGTTTCCTTGTGATTGGAGAAGGATATGATGCTTTTGCTAAACTGAAGTTTTTTGGAATGTCGGTTCAAGTTTAAACAACATACATTCTGTGGCCTTGGGGAAATCATCAAATAATGATGTCACAGTCTTCAACAGAATCTGAATTTAATGATGGAATTAGGCCCACACGATTAACAAAATCCAAGGGTCGAAAACTAGATAAGAGTCATCAGTATTCATAATATTGTCAAGCACTTTGGATTTTGTTTTCTGAGAATAATGGTTTTTAGTATTACCAGAGCAAAGCCTCCTGGCTTGAATGGTGATTCAATCACGACTTGCGCTTTCCTGCAGATAACTACCATCTTGTGAGAAAATGTGGTTTGTTTGGGCAATTGAGTGGCGTAAAATTGAATTAGTTCTGTTTTTTCTGATTTACTTGATAATTATTCTTTCTCCCTGTTTTGAACACTCAAAGAAGCTGCAGCCTCTGGTGAAGGGGATCTGTGTCTTTTTCCATTCTAACATATCACAGAAGATCTTTGTCAGTGATGAATTATTGTTTTGGCACACAAGAACTAGATAAAACAAGATGAAGAGGGTAATACCCAAGTGCCATTTCACTCCAGCGGCCAGCTCATCTCCTTCACAGACAGGTCCAATTGTGAACTTAACATTCTGGCCCATGCATGCAGTAAGTTGTTCCAAAAACAGCATAAACTCCTGCAATAGTTCATTCGAAGCCCTGTTATGGTAATGAGAGTAATTGTCAAGAAGAATAGGATAAGAAGATGAGACCTTTTTTCCCTGGAATGGTTGGGGAAAGGAGCAGTCCTCAATATAGCAGTCTTCGGATATGATTTCACGTAGTTGCTTCAAGTTCTTCTCATTGATGCATGTGTAGAATCTGTTGATTGTATCTGATGAAGACGTTGAACTTGACCCAAAACTTGAGTTTCTATTTGTGAAAGTAGCTCTAACTGTTATGCAGCCTCTGAACATTCTGCTTTCTGCCTGCCTTCTTACATAAAGGCCATGCTGAGGTATTATCTTGCTGTTGTTCTTAAAATGACAAGTTCCTTTGTAGGGCAAGCTGGGTCCGTGGGCAAGCCATGCCTCTGCCTTGGAGCTCAAACGTGGGCATGGGGTTCGGCCGGAGAAATTGACAGAAGCAGCCATTGCCCTCTGAAATCGAAGGATGAGTGGGGATGGTTAATACGTAAGGTTGAAACATGAAGTTTGGGAGGAAGGAGGATTAATACTGGTGTTAAGTATGACAGAATGGAGCAAAGAATAATGAAATGCCTTTAGCCTCAACAAGGAATCTCTAGCTAGAGGGATTTTGTGGTTTCTTTTGCTTTCCAATGTATTGTTCCTTGCAATGAAATCTAAGAATATGAATTCATCACCCCCCCCCCCCAAAAAAAAAAAACCAATCCAAACACACAAAATGTGAGTCCTTCAATTGCATATAGGGACATCTTAATGGCATCATCAATAACACTCGTCCCTTGAGCATTGGCATTATTGGTCATCGTATTTTCAAAAGAATTACACGTGAAACAATCAAAAGACTCCATATTTTATATTAAATAGGCACCCTTTTTCTAACATAGATATGCTGATTCTTGGATTAAATGGCTTACCAGAAGCCATTCATAAAGAAAACAAAATATGAAAGCTGGCATAGTTTCATCTGTTACACATTTTACCTTCACCAACAAAAAAATTGGCCTTCAGTGGCGGCCGAAAACCATAGCAAAAGGCCCAAAAAACACCAACTAAGAATTAGTGGGGGTTTTTTACCGCTTTCTAAGACCGCCATTGGAGGTGGGTTGGGAATGACATGTAACAGCGGTTTGGACAATGAGTAATGCTATATACAGTCGTAGATTGTGCAAGTGCTGCACAATTCTTTTAAAAAAGAGTAGAGTCTATTATTAAAAAAATTAATTTCTTTTCATATGGATCTCATATTTACTAACTTTTTTTCAAATGGATTGTGCAATGCTTGGACACTCCACAAAACCCAAATATCATTTCTCTTGGACGAGTGCTGCCATAAGAGTAACATTTTTGCCGCGGTTTTGGCAGCTACAAAATGGGGCATTCTTTAATTTAAGGTATTTGCTCTTTTTAGACAACCAAATGCTCAGGACTATTTTCTACAATTTCTTATCCTCTCTCTCTCTCTCTCTCTCTCTCTCTCTCTCTCTCTCTCTCTCCCCTTAACAATAGGAGACCACCGTTCACAAGATCAGAGGTTCTTTCGTTTGGAAGTCACAGCCCACAACAATAGTGGGCACCAATCTGATGGACGGTATGAAAATCGAAACAGGATCACCAGAACGGTGTGTGGGTGTTGGGAGGCATGCCAGAGTTTGTCTCTGGCTATATTAATTAATATATAGCTTCAAGAGGCTATAGTTTTAGGTCTTGGGAATCATTTGGTAATACTGTATTCCCACTTACACAACGTTTTGTTCAACATGCAGCTCAAAAGTTCAGGTGCATCAGTCTCTAAGTCTGACCAAAAACTTTGTCTTCCTATTATTTTTGTCATTTTCCAGTGGAAAGTCGATAACTTAACTGATTCATATGATGTGTACGCATTATATGGATCCAGATTTTAACTGAATAAAAAGACATGTTATGTTTGCACAGTCTCTGAGATTTGTCGTCATAAAAAATGAGTGATGGAACATAGGGTATGTGAATGGAACTTGTACGCTAGATATGAGGCTGGTTTCCGGGTTTTCAAGATTTGTAAGAGGAAAATTTTGTCACCGTTGGAGTACATGGAGGAGTATGCCCCCATTTTGGAATGATTATAGGGATGGCTGCTGCTCTTGTAAACATGAATTGATACTGTCAGGTGTTTATATTGAGGCTTATGGACTAAAGAATTGTATTATTATAAATTACTGTGCATATGACTCTGCAGCACATGGCGCTGATCGGCAGAAGTGTCAGTGAGCATAAGAAAAAGGGGTGAAATGAACAAAAAAAAAAAAAAAGAGAGAGAAATTTTATTTTTACAAAAATGTTCAGTATCTTTCAATTCCAAAAAAACCACATACTTCAGGACATATTCAAGACTACAGATCATAATGAGGGCAACGTATTTTAAATAATCTCCTCAAATGGTTGACTAATCAAGATGATGATTGCTAAGCACTAAAATAAATAAGACCTCAAGTTATTAAAGAGATGAGGCACCATAACCGTTGCTACATCCATCAGCATCACCATCATTACTCTCCCCTGGTAAACAAACTGGTTCACCATGTGCTCCAACATAAGAATGCACATAATTGAGCACGGTGGACTGACCTGTTGGTATTAACAAAGCCATTTGATTTTACCAAGGAGATCTCCCTGAAAATAAGGCCAGTCATTAAAAATTTTATAAATGTAAGCTCTGCTCCCTGAAACCTGCCCAACTTGGATTTAAACTAACAAACTATATCTGTCAAACTGACAATAAATAAGTAAATAAATCACTAAACCCTCACCATTATATGGATTCAAATCCTGTCGTACTCCTTATCCACTTTTATCCACTAAAGAAATCCAGAAACCAGGGCCAAGGTCTACAAGAGAGCTCCTAGATATGTCTTGAATCCACACGTATTCAGAATCAGACAGGCTGAAAAACAGAGCGCACAATAAACTATGGATCATTTTGTTTAATCAATCAGTCATCAAATCAACCTATGAAGTCAAGTTGTCTCAAGTTGAGCTGAAAGGAATCTTGTACAGCGAGACAATCGCGCTGGCATGCTCCCCAACCCCCACCAGTCTGAAAAGGTTGTTTCTATCTTCACTCATCAAGATCAATCATCCCCATCACTGGTATCATAGGGGAAGATGTAATGCTATATAAACTCACGATTGGGTCACATAACCACATCTATCAAACAAGAATATTTAGAAGAAAGAAGGTGAAATTGACTCTGTTTGCACAATGAGGAACAAGGTCAGTGATGTTCCCGCTACTGCAATCACCAAAAGTTTGGGGGGAAGCAAGCCTCTTCCAAAAAGGGGGCAGATAAAGTCTAGGATAGCAGTATATTGTTTCCATTCCATAGTCTCTGTGCTCTCTAAGGCCTCTTCAGATCAGCAACACTCCTGCAGGAAAAGCTAAATGAGGGAGGCTTGACACAGTAGAAAGAATAGATCCACGTTGGACACTGTTTGATCCATGAGATTATCTGCATCATGTACCAACAAAATTTTCTTGTTCTACTTCATTTTTTTTTCCATTTCTTTCCTTTCCTCCCGCTAATGGAGTGTTTCTAGTCTGATATATTCTACTTTACCAAAACGATGATTAAAATATCCATGGTGTTCATAGCATTGAAGTGGACAATCATGCATGTCCATCCATGGAAATGGATATGCAAGATTTGTGATTTGTAGATACTATGGAACAGGAGAAACATCATAAGAATTTAGCACATCGGATCATGACTATATAATTGAAGCCAAGCATGAAACATAAACACATAGGCCAGAAACAATGTGAGATGGAATTAATAGGAAAGACTGGGTCATAAAACTCATATAGCATGTAGTTTCCTGCATTTAGGCATCAGTTCCCTTGATATTACCTCTACCTTACAAAAGCCAAAGAGATTACATCCAGCTTCTCGTCAAGTTTGACTGTTCTGTAAAATTGGATGAATGCCACCCATCACTGACCTATCAACCAAATTTCAATGCTTAAGAGTCATATGTGTAGCAAGGTGTCGCAAGCCAAGCTTGCTCTCACTGGGACTGAAGGCCACTCAGGGTAAAGCAGCCTCCATGATCTATGTTTACTCCATACCATGAAATGAAACACAGCTAAGAATATGCATTCCTAAATCTATTCGTTATTCGTTGTAACTTGTATATTGTCTTTTCTCATCAATCAGAGATCCCTTATCCCATATAATGTAACTTGATCTTCAATATTATCCTCAGGACCTCAACCCACAAGTGTAAAGGATCAGAATGGTTCACAACCATTTCATATTTAATTATGAATCAATTTTCAAGTGAATAACAAGTCACTCTATAATTCAATGAGTACCAAAGTTGGTCTGAAAGGAATTTAGTACAGCAATCTATTGGCTTGCATGGACCCCAACTCCCAACTTATCTGTCAAGCATAAATTTTCTTTTTTAACTTAACACACAAAGTGATCTACCATATCCAATTTTGAGGACACTTCAAAGTAAGGTGATCTTATCCAAGATTTATAGATGAAAAGGGAGGTCAGTGTAGTTCCTTTTTTTTTTTTTTTTTTTTTAAAGAAGAGTCAGGGCCACATGTCCAAGAGTGATCCCTGTCCCAAATTTATTAAAAACCCTCACTTGTGGCAGAGGAACACCGTATAACAAAACACCACTTGAATGAAGGGAAATAAACAAAAAACACACAAACTCAAGTGTAACTAAAAACCATTAACCTCACACACCGACACAAACCTTATTCAAAAGACAAAGAAAATGACCAGAACCCACTAGACGCCACCAACCACCAAGGACCTAAGACCTCAAAGAAGGGAGGCCTAATAAATCCACCTTTAAAATACCTTTGAGCTTCCACGGAACATCATCAAAATTGATCCACGTACCAGACTGATGATTCGAAGCCATACGAGCAAGAAAATCAGCCCATGAATTTCCTTCTTTGTAAACATGATTGATCTTGACTTGCAAACTCGACAAAATCTCTTGAATTTCATCCCAATAGTCTTCAGGATACCACATACCATATCTCCCTTTAGCCAACCAATTAACTACCAATAAAGAATCAAGCTCAATCTCAATTCTATGCAAACCCAACTCCTTGCAGTGTTTCAACCCATGATAAAGAGCTAATAGTTACGCTTCATTATTAGAGCCATGAGCCAACTCCTTAGCAAAAGCCAACCTCAAATAGCCTCGATCATCCTGAATAAGGCCACCCGCCCCCATGCAACCTAGATTGCTTAACGAACTCCCATCAACATTCAACTTAAACCACTCCCTATTTGGTTTACACCACTTTACCAAACAAACCTGCTTACGTAAAGGAGCTTTAACCGGAATTGAGAAGGCCTCCAATATTCTAACGTCACCATTTTCCATTTTTTTACTCACCCTCAGACGTAATCCTACCCATGCAATTGCAGCTTTAATTGCACACCACAACGACTGCACAGAACCATGTTTCCCTTCCATACGAGCCTTACATCGCCACACCCAAAGAGACCATGTTCAAATAATGGGAATCAAGCCAAGCAACGAACCTTTTTGAGATGAATGTGAGGCCCGTCAAAACCAAAGTTCCATAGTATTCTTCCAAGGCCTGGATGGGTCATAAGGCATCCCCAAACTCAAAGACGCCCTGCGCAAAATTTTCGCTACTATAGTACCTGTGGCCAAGACATGATCCTGATTTTCCAGACAACCCCATACACAACATTCACATTTAGAAACCACTGGAATGCCCAGCTCTTTAATACACTCATCCACACTTAGGCAAAAATTCAAAGCCTTCCACATTGTAACTGAATACTTCTTTGGTAGCGCTGAATGCCAAATCCAACGAGCCCATTCCGATTTTGGGGCCCTAACACGAATACATTCCCAAGCCGATTTCGAAGAAAAATTACCACCCAAGCTTGGCTTCCAAATCAAGATATCTACTCCGTCTTTATGCTCACCTAAAGATGTCAAGATTTCCTCAAGTTTGGATTCCCCCACCAGTCTTCTAAGAAGAACCACATCCCACCTATTACGAATTCGACACTCCCTTATTGTGAGAAGAGGAAGTTCCGAGATCTCACAAGAGTCTACAATAGCACCTGATGACAACCAGTTATCCCTCCAGAAAGATATTCGACCATCCCTTACCGTCCACACCGCATTATTCAACACCTTAGATATCACCGCTACTATTCGCTTCTAGAATAAAGAGCCCTTACTAGCCTCAATCAAAGAGATATGCCTCTCCTTGACATATTTTGCGTTAAAGAAATTAACCCAATTGGAGTTTTGAGTTAGAAGCTTCCATGCAAACTTCATAAAGAGTGACACCTGCACATCTTCAAAGTTCCGAAGACCCATTCCCCCTTCAAGAATCGGAGTACACACTTTAGCCCAAGAAACCCACTTCTTTTTTGGTTTACCATTGAAGGAGCCCCAAAACAATTACTCATGAGCCGATTAAGACTTGCCACCACAGCCTTAGGAACATACAAAACATAAAAGAGATGTACTGGAATACTTGCTACAATATGCCTCAACAACAAAATGCGAGCACCAGACGATAGGAATTTCGTTTGCCATCCTTCAAGCTGGCTCCAAATCCTATGCATAAGCCCATCAAAATGAGTCACTTTCAACCTTCCTGAAATCAAAGGCGCGCCTAAATATTTCACCGAAAAGGAGCCCTCTGAGAAAGATGTAATTCTCAAGGCACTCCTTTTTTTAGCACTCGTAAAATGTTTAGGGAAGAACATAGAAGACTTCTCTCTACTCATAACTTGACCAGACCAATCTTCATACTGAGCAAAGACATCCCTGATAGCACGAAGTGAGGACTTCCCACCATTAGCAAACATAACAATGTCATCAGCATACAATAAATGCGAATAAGAGGAGCACTCCGAGGGTGAGAAAATGGAATAATCATCCCATTGCCAAACTTATGCTTTAACAATTTGGATAATACTTCTTCCACAAGAATAAACAAGTAGGGAGATAAAGGATCCCCCTACCTCAAACCACGCCCACTGGGAAAGAAACCTTTCATTGTCTCATTCATAACCACAGAGAACCATGGAGTGGAAATACAATGTTTGATCAATTCACAAAACCGAGAGCCAAAACCAAAAGTGGACATGACCTGTAATAAGAAATCCCAATCAACATTATCATACGCCTTAGCCATGTCCACTTTAATTACGACATTACCACCACGGACCCGCTTATTCAATAATGAATCATCACTTGAGCCAACGTAACATTCTCAAAGATGCTTCGTCCAGGTAAAAAGGCCCCATACTCCGGAGAAATAATCTTATTTAAAATAGGAGACAATCTACGAACCAAGATTTTGGAGTATACCTTGTATATCACAGAACACAAACTGATGGGTCTAAATTTGTCAAACCCAGTTGGATTTGGCACTTTTGGAAGTAGTACAATGTAGGAAGCCAAGTAGAATCTGGGTATAGGGGCACCACCAAAAAACTCCGGAACTACAACCACCACATCAGCCTCCACAATATCCCAACACAAACAATAGAAGCCAGACCCAAACCCATCTGGGCCTGGACTACTATCAGCCGAAATAGAAAACATAGCCTTTTTTACCTCTTGGATTGAAGGGAGCTGAAGAAGAATGTTGTTCTCCTCTTCTGTAACGACATTTTGCACCAACAAAGATAAATATGGGGTGGCCCTCCTTGGTCGCGCCTTCAGAAAATCACTCCAGAAATCCACAGCTCCAGCATGGATAGCCTCCGGGGATGATAAACAAGAACCATCACGTAGTCGCATTTCCTGCACAATCGGCTTATTCACAGAAGCAACAGCTTCAAAAAATTGAGCAGAGGCCTCGCCCTTCTCCATCCACCTAATTTTGGCCTATTGAGAAAACCGAGTCTCCTCTCTGAGAAGCCACACCGCAAGCTCTTCCTTGGCATTAAGTAATTCTGTCTCAGACACTTTAGAAAAGCTAGCTTGCAATTGACCCTCAATTCTTTCTATTTGCTTTTCCAACTCACAAATATTTTTCTCCGTATGCCCAAAAACTCTACGATTCCACTCTTTCAATACCATTTTCAACTTTTTTAATTTAGCAACTAGACGAGACAGCCCCGTATCAGCAATTGGAGCCTACCAAGCGCCTTGCACAACCTCTCTAAAATTGGCATGAGACACCCACATTTGTTGGAATTTAAAAGACAATGGACCATATCTACCTGCCTAAGACTTTGAGACAAAGAACATAGGAGCATGATCCAAAGTTGAGCGAGGCAAATAATTACACAAAGCATCCGGAATTAAATCCAAAGCCAGGGGATTTAGGAGACATCGGTCCAGTTTCGACCAGCTTCTAGCCAAACCTCGCTGCCCATTACACCAAGAAAACTTGGCCCCCATTGACTTCATTTCAGTGAACCCACATACCACAATAAAATCATTAAAATCATCCATTGCCATTCTCAACTGGGGTCTACCACCCCAACGTTCATCATCCCCACGAATAATATTGAAATCACCAAGACAGAGCTAGGGGATATCGTGCACGACATCCAACTGTAACAACCTCCAGAGATAACGCCTCTCCATATGATTACATTTTGCATAGACCACAGAAACCATAACAAAATAAGAGGCATCTTTCACCATGACAGACACATGTTGAGCACTAAATTGACTAACCGAAATCTCTAAACCATCTTTCTATAACTGTCATAATTTCCCACCAACACTTTGATTAGAAAACCCATAATCAAACTTCAAACAATTTTTTAAAACATCCAACTGACTTTTATCAGCAAAAGGCTTGGCTAACATAATGAAATTAACTTGGAACTTCCTTACTAACTTACATAGACATCTCCGCGATGATCGAAAACCACGTATATTCCAAAAAAGAGGTGTACAAATCATAAATTCATCGGAGCGGGCTTGCTAGGAACCCGAGATGAGCTTCTAAGAGCTCTTCCACCCTTACTTACATTTTTTGTCGCTATAGCATCCCCATCAAACGGATACTCTTTATTTTTACAAAGGTGCTCTACCCTGTCTTCATCGAGTTCTGAGACGTAATCCTCAACCATTCCCTCAGGTGGACACGCTACCCTCTCAACCGGAATTATCACAGCCAAAGACCCCAACCTTCCATCTTCCACATAGTCAAGTAAAGCCCCATCCCCTGTCACTTGCTCACCTACCTCCTCTACTCCCAACATACCACATGTCTCCATCCTCTCCATATCTGGATTGACATCCACTAGACCAAACTCAACAGTACATAAATTTTGTTGGCATCCGAAACCATTTGCTTCCAATACAACGACTATCTCCTCACTGTTGCTTCCACATAACCATTTGCTTCCACTCGAATCCTGCACTGTCAAAGAGCTAGGACCAGCCCCAGTTACGTCCACTGTCTCGGCCACCAAAGCATCAACAAGAGAGTTATTATGAGTCATAGCACAAACCTGCAAATCTAGTACGTTACTTACTACATGGTCCTCAGCCACCAATTCTTGATTACCACTCACAACTGTCAAGCCACCACAAACTGCTCTATCACCCTGTATTTCGGATGAACTAGGACCAGCCAAATTTTTTTCTGCATTTTCGTTCATTCCCCCTTCAGTAGCAGCATCGTACACCAACGCTTCAGGAGCCTGCGAATCCTCCACCATTGTTAGCAATGGCAACGACAACTCTTTTGGCACATCATCAGGCATCACAGCCCCTTCCATATTTTTGCCATTAGCAGTAGGTTTCAGCTTCCACATATTCCCTACCTTCTCTGGCTCCTTTACAGCTCCCTTCTTCTTACGATCAACCACCTTAATGCCACCTTCCCTCCACTTGCAAGTTTTTAAATTATGGCCCTGAATACAGCATTTAGAGCAAAAAGCAGGGAGTGTCTCATACTCAACCTCTAGATAAAAGCTAGAAGTATGGTGCGGATTGCCAATCTAAATTCCCCTATAGGATCCTTTGCTGCGTCAAGCTCCAAGCAAAGCCGTGCCCTGTCTGTTCTCGTCACACACTTCGTGGCATTATCACGTCGTAGGAACCTACCCAACGGAGCAGTGATATTCCTCAAAAATGACTCATAATAATAATTTGGTGGTTATCCAGGGAGGAAGACCCACACTGGCACCAAGGAAGGTTCCGAATCCTCATCAAAATCAGTGTGCCAATGGAACCCACGGTAAGGAACCCCATCTACATTAGTAGCCTCCCTCGACATTGCCTTCACAAAATCATCCTCATTGATGAGTCGCATGAACACATTCCGTGGTTTCCTCATTGCTGAAACCATCGGTTGCGAAATTAATCCCCAATGATTGCGAATGAACACTCTGATGGCATCAAGGGACGGGCGCTGCCAAAGGAACTTGAGAACCATCGAGAATCGAAATGGAGCAGCAAATTTGAAAACAAAACACAGAGCTGACCATCAACGGATTTTGCAGGACGAAGAAGGATGTCAATCTCAGGCAGCGGTTGTGGCGCTTGTGCCACCAAATCGGCGAACGTTTGCTGCCGCCCAGCCGTCGCCGAAGGCCTAGGCGGAGCCCCGGCTGCTATCATGCAGCACTAACCCTAGCAGAGCACAATTCGGAAAGAAAAGGGTAATATCGGTAAAAAAAAGTCAGTCAGTGAAGTTCCTGATACTGCATTCAGCACAAATATCAGGGACAGAATGCCATAGCCAAGGAAAAGGGCAGATAAAGTCAAGGATAATACAACCTCAATCTTTTGTTTCCCCTTTTTCTACTACTTTTTTTGCGCTTACATTCCAATGTAAAATCTCACCTTGAGAAGTCACAAAAGTAATAGAAATGTTTTTTCAAATGTAGCACAGAATCTGATGTATTCCTATTTCAATCTTTCTTTCTTTTTTGCTTTATAATGGACCCATTTGTAGATTTCAGTCGAATGAACTTCATATTTGTTAACAGCATCCAGGATGAAAGTAAGAAACCAATGATTAAGCCTATCATCTGCAACCAGTAGGGAGTGCCTCGGTAGGTTAAAGCTTTTAGCAGGCAACCCACAGCTTACAGAGATAAGTTCTGGCTAGTTTTAATTTTCACGGAGAATTCTAGATCAGGATTGTTTTAGCTAACTTGAATGCACAGCAGCGCAGCTAAAATTTATTTCTTTTTTCATTTTTCTGTCACTCTTTGCCTGTCAGAGGAATTTGAAGAAGCCCTACAATATATATGACTGAATAGATATTCATATACGAACCTGATGACATGACACTGAAAGCAAACATGATGAGCTCAGGAAACACAAACCCCCCAGGTTGTTTCTTGCTGCAAAAATAAAAATGAATTCCTTCACTGCATGCTTCATATTTCCAGTAGAAAAGCATTGTTTTGTTCTAGTTTTGGTAATGCTAGTATCTGCTCATACAGCCTTCTTAGCACCATATATATTTCTTTACTCGCAGGATGTGACGTGTCACCAGCAAAAAGGTAATGCACAGATCCTCCAACTTGAATCCAACTAGAACCAGGTTCTTTGCGAACTAGTTTTTCTTTCATTTCTTTCCTCATCTGCCCAACGGCATTCCACATACCAGCAGAAGCATATAGATTTGATAGAAGAAGATAGGCAGATTCATTATCAGGCTGCAGCTCAAGAAGTTTTCTGGCTGCAACATTCCCCAGATCTACATTGCCGTGGATGTTGCAAGCTGAAAGAAGAATCTGCCAGATTTGAGCATCAGGGTGAATGGGTATTTGATCGATTGTCCTCATTGCATCTTCCAGGAGTCCAACTCGACCAAGCAGGTCGACCATGCAGGCATAGTGTTCTAAATGTGGGATTAATCCATGAAGTTGAAACATAGAGTTTAAGTAAGCATGCGCTTCTCTCACCAGCCCTGCATGACAGCATGAAGTAAGAACTGCAAGAAAAGTTATCTCATCCGGTTCTATTCCAAATTCGTACATCTTATTAAAAAGCCTGGAAACTTCATGAAAACAGCCATGTTGAGCATATCCCATCATCATGGCATTCCAAGCAGCCAAATTGTCTTTATATGTAATCCCAAAAGCCTTCTCTGCATCACCTATGCTTCCACACTTACAGTACATGTCAACAACCGCGCTTTCAATGAAGCTGTCCTGATCAAATCCAAATTTGAGACACAGAGAGTGGACCACTCCTCCTTGTACCAAATCTGTCATAGCACCACAAGCTTTAAGGACAATACTGAAGATTGTGATGTCCACATTAAGGTACAAACTTCTTGAGGTGTGGAACAATTTTATAGCATCGGCATAATAACCAGCATAAACATAAGTAGCTGCCATTGCCTTGAGATGTACCACATTAATACCATCAATCTCAGACAGCACCTCTTTTGATTCGGAAATCCCACTGCATTTACCATATGTTGTTATCAAGCAAGACACCATGGAATCATCTGACATGAAGCCACATTTAATCAAATGTGAGTGGATTTGCATTGCCTCCTCTACAGAATTTGAGCTCGAAACCACTTCAAGAATGCTAGCCAGAGTATACTCATTTGGTTGTATCCAAAGACCACGCATCTGAGAAAGCACCTCAAAAGCCTCACCGCTCAATCCATTTTCAGAATACACATTAATAATAGAATTCCAAGAAACAGAATCCCGAAGAAGCATATCATCAAAAGCGCGCCTAGCATCGTTCGTTTGACCACACTTCCCATACATGGATACCAATGCGTTGCTAACACAAATCACCTGCAAAAACCCCACCTTGTGGCAAAGTGCTTGGACTTGCCTACCAGAAATTAAGAGCCTTGGGCCAGCAATGGCAGACAAAACATTGATCATTGTATGCTCATTCAACTCCAAATCTCCAGAGTGCAATCCTTGAAATAATTCCAAAGCTTCCACACCATCACAAGCAGCTCCTATCCTCTCAGTCCACGATACAACATCTGGATCAGCAATTTCATCAAACACCCTAACAGCAGCCACCTTATTCCCACGTTTACCATACATGCTCATAATCGCGTTGTTCAAATGTATCGAAGAGCCAAATAACAAACCCATCTTAACAGCAAGCCCATGAACCTGCTCCCCCTCTCTGACATCAAACAATGCGCCAAGCACCCCAGTCAAGCAAAACTCATTCAGCTCCATAGCCAAACCCCTCATCCCCACAAAAACCTCCTTACCCTTCTCAAACTCCCCATTCCACACATACCCACAAACCATCGCCGTCCAAACCACATTATCGACTTCCAAACACTCCCCAAAACACTTCTCGGCCTTTTCAACATCACCAGCTCTTGCATAATTCTCAACAAACCCACTCACCAAATACGCGCCTGAGCCAAACCCCATTCTCAAACAAACTCCATGGGCAGCTTCGTTTTCCTCCAAACTCTCACAAGCTTTCACCAAAGAGCTCAAAGTAAACACGTCAGGTTTCAGACCCAGATGTCTCAACGTGCCAAATAGCTCGAAAACTAATTTGGGTAGGCGAAACCTGGCGAAACCGGAAATGAGGGCATTGAAGGAGACTGTGTCGGGGTTCTCGGTGTCGGAAAAGAAATTAGTAGCTCGTGAGAAATCTCCGAGTTTGGAGAAGTGAGAGACGAGAGTGGCGGAGAGGTAAGGGTCGAGGGGATGGCCGGACTTTATAAAGAGGGCGTAGGTTTGGTCAATGAGGTAGGGGATGGGAGCTGTGGAGGCTTTGAGGGCTTGTGAGTAGAGACCATTGGTGAGTAGGGTTTTGATGGATTGCCCGAGTCTCTTCATGCATGGCTGTGGTGATTTTGCACTTCTGCTTTCACGACACTTGACTCGTGTGCTCGTACGTGAAAAATATTACAGACAGAAAGTAGACACATCCTGATATGGCCGAAAATAACTTGCGGTGGAAACGGAAGGTAGGAATTTAGACTCTATTAATTTCACAACTTTTCTTATTACATCAAAAATATGTTTGTAATTTATAAATTTATTTTTATAAAAAAGTGAAATATTTTTTAATAAATATGTAATTTTAATAAAAAGTGAAATATGTAATTAAAATATTTTTTAATAAATAAACCTATAAATTTTATTAATAAGTGAAATATTACTTCACAAAAAAAATTTACATAAGTAAATTTATAAATTGACGTGATTTCATGCGGTGATATATTAGATATATTTTTACAATAAGAGTAATTTCATAATCTAACGTACTATGTCAAGCTGCGAAATTATTTTTGTAAACTTTTTGTGATTAAAGCATTTCTTTATTAATAAAAATTAATACTAATTCATATAATTAATATGAAAGATCTAATAAAATAAATATAAATGGAACTCATCATTTGATATTAATATTTAAGTTGCAACATGTCATTTTGCAAAAATGTTAGGGTAAAATTTGGAATGTCTTTGATATTACTCTTACTAAATTAATGTTATCATGTGTTTACTATATATGAGCATGCGATAACAAATTTTATTTCATATTATTTCGCCGAATTCGTAGATGCTTTTTCAAGTATTTTGTCGAACCTCCTAGCATGAAATTTTAATTTGCTTGTAAATATTATTTTCCTCTTTCGCTTTGTTTTCATTGTTATTAATATTTAGTGCTTAAAGTCGTTTGTTTTATCACTTCATAATACTTCAAAGAAGCTTTCACGTACAATGTGCAAGGCATTTTGACAAACTTTGCGTCTCCAATATTGTCTTAATTTGTGTAATATCAGGGCAGATTGAGAGCAAGAGATCAGGTTTCCTCTTCCTCCAATAGCCTGATCTACATCTTTGCATGTTGACAATTTTGTCACTTTTTCTTCTATTGACGTCGTGTTTCATACGCTTTTAGGTCAGGTTCTAGCAATTCAAATTTTGAGTTTTTCATCTACACACTTAAGAAAACACGGAGAGTGGGGGGCCTTGGTGGAGGCTAAGAACACTACAACAAATAGTGGCTTTTGCCACGAGTTCTTTTTCCGCGGTATACAATCGTGGCAAAAAGTAGGCTGTTGACACGTAAACTGCCCGTGGAAAAAAAAACAAACCTTTTTCCACGGAATCACATTGGCCAGTAAAACGTGGTGGGAAAAACTCTTTTTGCAACGAAACAAATACTATTTCGGCGATAAAAATTCGCCCCAAATAAACTGACCATAAATACATTCATTTCGTAGACAAATAGTTTTGGCGACAAAATAATTTGCTTTTTGCGGCGATGTTTTATCGCCGCAAATAATCTTACCAGAATGAATGTTCTCCCGTGGGATATTAGTTTTTGCGACGAGGTCATCCGTTTTTACGGCTACTACTTATCGTCGTAAATAAACTTATGTGAATTATTTTTTTTTAATTCCGGGTTATTGAGCATTTGCGGCGATATTTTCTGCGTTTTACGGCGATATTTACTCGCCGGAAAAGATAATCCAATTTAAACCCTAGTTATTCTTTTTCCTCCAGTCGTCTCCCCGCTCCCGTCCCCCTCTCTCTGTCTCTAATCCCTCTTCCCGCTCAAGCGTCTGCAGAGCAGAACCCAAGCCGCCTGGCACAGCCCGTCGCCAACGACCCCACCTCACCGGCCAGCTCCTCCTCCCACCCTCCAGCGGAAGCCGATCTCCCCCTCCCTCTTCTTCCCGTAGCTTTTTCTCTCTCAAGTTTCCCATGGTTGCCGCTGCCCAGGGCCGCGTCCGATGCTGCCCACGTCACCGCCACCTCACCTCGACGGCCACCCCCTCATTCTCCCCCAACCCCCACGCCAATCTCTTTCCTTTTCCCCGAATCTGGCCTCACCTCTCTCTCTCTCTCTCGGATTTTTCTATTTTCCCTCTTTCTTTTCTCTATTTTCCCTCTTTCTTTGTAGTTTACTTTTCCAAACTATTATTCATAGTTTTATTAGCCTTGTGGGTGACAGTGTATTTGATGTT
>QEOT01008931.1:1716-32070 GCA_003123785.1 Pterocarya stenoptera | reverse complement strand
TGCTTCCTCTCAACTGATTCATTGTGATAGTTTCATCATATGTGATAGTTTTGATAGTAGCTACTGAACTAGAGGTAGCTATGATTTCTTAGAATAATTAGAAGAATATTATGTTTCAAACCATGTGTGTGTACAGATTGATAATTAAGTTGAATGATCAGGCTATGTTGATAGAGATTACTTGATCCTAGAAATCTCCATTTATTTGATATAATTTTGCATAAATACCTTCACTTTTATCCTATGGCTCTGTCTTTCATGTTATGTTGTATGTTCACATGGAGGTTAATGGTGTCCCATTGAAGGTAACTAGGGTGAAAACTACCTTAGGATGAACTTATTCAATTCATCATTTGGGTTGCTTGGTCACTTTTCTTTACTTTTAAACATCTTACATTATTGGACCCCCCTACTTTCAGATGTGTTTCGATGAGATTTATGCAAGAATCTGTTATGTAAGATTTTTTAAAGGATTTGAAGTTTTTCTTGTATACTAACTTGATTGGTATATGTACATTCCAATGGGTACTTTATCACCACTTAGCAAAGGATACTAGGCAAGAATGGACACTCTTTTTCCACTTTTTGATATTTATTTGGATGACAAACATCATTGTAACTGGGTTATACAAAGTAAAAAGCTGTAAAAATCTCAATTCTTTTTTTCAAGTTTACAAAAATGCATAGGCAATCCCTTGATGTTTCTGAAGAAGACTTGTAGACAAACTCTCTCTGTTTTATATGTAACTTTTCCCATGAAGTCTGAGGGTTGCTCTAATTCTTTTGGCACATTTCTACCAGCGCTTCAAGGAAGACGAGCTGGAGCAAAGCACTGAGGTTCAAATAATTTTTCCGGGAGAACCAAAGGCTGTAGGTTACAGAATGTGATGGCAAAAACGAAAAAAAAAAACTTATTCTTGTCATTGTTTCAATATAGATGGATTTATATGCATCTGATAATCCAAATTTGTGTTTATACACACTTTCTATGATGCTCATTGGATTNCTTATTCTTGTTATTGTTTCAATATAGATGGATTTATATGCATCTGATAATCCAAATTTGTGTTTATACACACTTTCTATGATGCTCATTGGATTGGAATAAATATGGCAGATGGGATGCTAAATTATATGTAATTTGATTCTTCTATTTTTGTCCCTGATGTTGATTTTCTGTGAATTTGATTGGGAGTTAGATGAGCTTCTCTACCCTGTTAGGTAGCAGATTTTGGCTCACTGGAGTTCTCGCCAGTTGATGGCTGGACTCTTACTAATTTCATGCATACCAGAGGTCTTCGAATGTGGTCTTTGGGACATGTAGTAAGTGTTTTTCCTAACTCAAGCCTTTGATTCTTTACTGTTTTATTATCTTCACCTAAATGAGATTTACCTCATTCACTTTGAAAATAGCTCTTATAGATCTAGAGGATGGCTTTTCCATAAATTTGCAATTCTATGCTTTTGAGAATAGTTGGCATTCTATTATATTTCGTCTAAGAATTTTCATTCTTTAGTTTCTTAAAGATTCATACTATAATTAACTTTTGGATTACATTGTATTAGGCTTGTCGGACGTGTCCTTTAAATGGATGATATTCATGATCCTTGCTTAATCTCATAGCTTTTTGCAATATTTTTCTGTACCTTGTAATATAGAGGTTGCGATGTTTTGCTTGATTCATGTATTGCATGCCCTTTTTCCTCCCCGACTTTATTTTTTCTTGTAATTGCAATGGTTTCACATAGAATTTTCTATAATGGGTGGCTTGTATATATTTGTTTGATAAGTTGGTATGTTGTATATATTGTGAAGAAAATTGATATGGCAAAAACCACAACCGGGGAACTTTTTTTATTTTTTTTTTGGGGCAAGGCAGAAGTATATTAAATAAGATAAAAATTACAATGGTGTGGGAAGGAGACCTCAACAAACACTTTAATGTAGCTAATAAAGAGCAGAGAAAATAAAAACTACATGAATAGGTAAATGGCTCATCGAGATGGACTGCAGTAAGGTGCTGTTGAACTTCAGTCACACATTGTAGGTGAAAGTAGTATGAAGCTTCTAGCAAAAAGGACAGAAAAAACCAGTTTTTTTGGCAGAACAAGGTGGGGCAGCCACACAATTGACAACCGTTTCAGAAATCAGATGTCGTCGGTTTGTTCCATGTTACAGTATTTTTAGGAAATGCGTGTAATAAATCTGCACTATAGGCTGGTATACTACATACAACTGAAATATAAAAACAGGGTGTTTTCATTTCTTGTTAATAAGGGTTTCAAGTCAAAGTTAATTAACTAATTTATCCCAATCACAGGCCACAACTTATCAACAGAAAGCTTTGCACATCAATGAGAGAGAGCTGGGTATTGATCATCCAAATACAATGAAGAGTTATGGGGATCGTGCTGTATTCTATTATAGACTTTACCCCCCAGAGCAGTTGGCTTTGCTCAAGCCCTTATTCTGATTAGGAAGCTATAGTTACTGTTGCACATTAGTTACAGTTGCCTTTGGGTTGGAACTAGCCTTTTTGTGACTTGGATGTACTCATGTCTATCCTACTCATCTTAAATAATATGTAACTTTTGTATAGTTATGACTTTGATGTTTTGTTACACTATTAATGTATTGGCTTGGAATCTATAGGTGTTTGTTATTTTTGCTTTACATATCTCTATTGAGTTGAGTAATGTCACTCCTTCTATTTTCATTTATGTTTATTCTCATTAAATTATTAACTACTTCTGTCATTAAACTTGTTATTCCGTATCAGAGTATTAGCAGTCCCAAATTCATATATATAGGTCCACTGATTATGTGAATATATTGGTCAAACAACAGATTTTTAATTGCATGTGTTTCAAAATTGTCCTTGACATTGCATTTATTTTATATTTTGTGATATAAACAGACTTTTGAACTTAAACGTAGAGGTGTGATAGTGGAATTTCAATAGACAAGGTGCAAGTACAAATTAAGAAGGCATTTACAACATAATATATATCTTAAGCTTTTGTTCTTTTTTGAAAGTGGCCATGAAGTTTTAGAGACCTGTTTTGATAGTGGAATATATTTGGCATTCACAACTGATTCGGTTCATTATTCTTGTTGCAGAAACCGGTTGAAGGACCTACAGCAGTGAAGCAAGACCTTAGAAGCTTTAAGCTTAAATTAGAATATATAAAAGCCGTGCCTGTGGGTGCTTTCATATTTTCTTAATATTAGATTATTGCAGAACGTAAGATTTATTCTTGCTTCCATGCTCAATTCTGAATATATCACCATTGTGTTGAAACTTTCACCTTTTCAGATGACATTCTTTTAATTTCACCTTTTGTTGATGCATCCTGGATCACCACCACCCTTTGAGCTTCCATGGAAATGATTTAATCTTTTTTTTTAAACTCACTACTTAAGGAAAAAGATATTAGCAGTGATACTCCTGTGAACCAAGAAATCTTGTCATGTGGAAGCTGTTTAATTCTTCTTCTATTTGACATTTTAAAAAATTTCTGTTGATGGCTTGGACAGATGATAAGGCCTGTACGTTTGTGGGGACAGCTGCAGATGTTCCTCCAGAAGTTCTCAATTCTTCTCTTGCAACAATTGGGTGAGTGACTCCCTTTTCTATCGGTTTGAGATTTGTGAAGCTATGTAATTATTTGGGTTTGTTGGATATTGAGTTTAAATGGATAATGGAATTAATTTATGTGTATATTCCTTTAGTTGAAGAGTTGGTTAGATTTTACTTAAGTACAATGGTTTATTGATTGGAATTTATTTGAGGACCATGAGGTCCAAGAATTTGACAAGTTTGAATATGTTGTGTTATATTGGGTTGGAATTGATTTGAGCCATGAATGAAGCTTATAAATCTTTATGATTGTGTTTGGGGTTGGTGTATAAATAATATGAGCAGATTTATACATTGAATGTGTTGGTTTCAATGAACCAAGAAAAATGATGTGAAGGTTGAGAATTGTGTGGAGCCATGAATGAAGCTTATTAAATTTGAAATTTGTAATTGTGTTGGATTGATGTAGATGGGCAGCCAATATGTTAGTAAGTTTTAGATTATTTGTTATGATTATTTTTTGTTTAGTCTCATCGGTTAATGTTTACAATGTTTTTTTTTTTTTATTTTTTATTTTTTTTATATGAAATCTCTTAGCATTTGCCGCGAATGAAACTCGTGGAAAATGCTTTTTTTTGGCTGAAAGTATTTATTTCCCACGATAAAATTTCTTCATAAATAAATATTTCCGACGAAATATTTTGTAGAAAATATATATTTCCCATGAAGTATGTTATCGAAAATACCAAAAGACAACTTTTTCCATAAAGATATGTCATGGATAAACACTTTTTGCCACAACCTCTTTTCATGAAGAATGATGTTATTTCTACCATATTATACCAGATGAGATCTTATTTGCCACGAAGAAAAAATTTTTAACCGCCACAAATGTCGTGGGAAAAAGAAAGTTTTTCCTATGAACTTGTGGTTTGGTGGAAAAAGACTCTTTCTCCATGAATTATATCCCACGAACCTCCCACGGAATAAATTGGTGGCAAAATTTTTTTTTCCACTAATTTTTATTTTTTGCCACAAATATCACTCATGGGAAAAAGCCACATTTGTTGTAGTGGAAATCTCTAATGCTAAAGTCATATATCTTCTTACTAGTTTTTGCGTAAGTTAAAAGGAATCAAAGAGAGTTCTTCATACCTAGGGTTGACTTTTATACTAGATTTCTGGGTAAAGAGAGTCATACCTAACTTCGGGAAGCTCATGTCCCTTCAACTGTTTGCTTAGTCAAAATCTTTTAATGCGGCGTGGCTTCTAGGGTGGTGTCATTAATACGTCGTGGCTCCCTGACTTACTTTACCCTGCGAACGTTCCTTTGTTAAGCCCTTCGATACCTGGTGTTAGAAGATCAAGGATTCTCCATATTTATCGCTCACCTGCCTATGTAAGTTCTCGAGGGTAAGGTGTCATCGGGAAGGTATCAGGACGGCGAGTCTCCTCTACCCCTATCATCCTTTTTCCCCACACGTGAGTAGGTTTTACTCATGGGCCAAGTAGTCTGCAAAAGTCCAGTGACTCCTTTTAGAAGAGAGTCGTTGAAATTCGTTAGGCTTGGCCAAACTTTCTGACTTACTTTCTCAATAGTTCCTCGTGAGCTTATCATACGGGCTGATAGAGGAAAAACCCCCCTTACACCTTCAATCCAGGCAACTTATTGGTTTTATTCTAAGATTGTTTTTCCTTTTTTCTTGGCCTATCTTTGATCTTACAGCTTTGCTACATACACACGGCGTTGTGTACCATTTGAGGAACCGGCTGACGTGGCTGGTATTATTTATATTAAAAAAGAAAGAAAGAAAGAAAGAAAGAAAACGAAAACAGAGGCAGAAATCAAACCCATCCCTCAACACCAAAATCGTCTCAGTTGCTACAAATCCCCCAGCGCCAAAATCTTTGGAGCTAAATTCACTGCTTGCTTGTGCCCCCAACCACTCGTCTCTAGCTTCATCCCTAATTGCCCCTCTCACTCTTTGACAGGGGCGTGTATCGTCTAGACTCTAAACATACTCTGACCGGAGAAAATGAGCCATGGACAAAATTATTAGATAGAAAATCGGTCTCACTGGCAAAGTAAACCAAAAAAAAAAGCTGTAACCGAAAATCCAAATCCAAAAACAAAAAAAAGAGTTAGAAGATGCAAACAAGTATATGAGCCGAGCCTGTCTTCGTGGTCATCTATGGGGAAGCTTGATCCTGAAATCATCTCAATTTCGTGGGTAGAAGATGCGCAGTAGATATGTTCCCTATGGGAAAGGAAAGCTGTGCACATAGATTTGGATATAAGCGAAACACGCCGTTTCATTTTGGCCGTGTACGCCGGGTTCCCCAATCCCGGGTGCAATAACTTTTTTCTTGATCAAATAGATATATAAGCTTCCTTTTCTTTTAAGAAAGGCATGAGATTTTTGTCAGCAAAGTTTCTTTTCCTACCGTCGATTTGTTTTTATTTTATTTTTAATATTTGGTCATGTCTTCTTTCAGTTATCAATATATATCATGAATTATAAAATATTCAATCAAGCTGTAAAATTATTGAAAGTACTACAGGATAAATTCCACAAAAACATGGTTGATGGTAGCATCCATAGCACTATTTATTTTTATATAAGATTTTAAAAATTTTATAACAGTAAAATGAGATAAAATAAAATATTTTTATTATAATTTTGATAAAATCAAGGGTTCCAATTTTTTTTTTTTTTTCTCTCTTTCGTTTCACTTTTCTACCCTTTATTATTACAGATAGAAAAAAGTCAGCGCTACAACATCAATCATCATTACCGACCAGGAAACAGAGTACTAACCCTACAACATAATTGAAATAAAGAGAAACAACACTGGTCTAAATCCGATGGGCTTCGGTGGGCATCTCAACTTAAAAAAATAAACAAAAGATCAGTCCTGGTGAGTACAAGCAATTTCGTGTACGGATTGTACACCAAATACTGGTTTTTCATTTTTTTTATTTTATATAAAAATTTTGAAAACATACGAATTCGCAGCCCCACCTCACATCCCTCTAAACCATTGTCATCCCTCCATGGCATCAACTACAGCCGTGTTACTCCTCCTTCGACGTCCACCATCACGCACAGAGGAAGCCAACCAGCAACCGCCGCAATCTCTTCCAACTCCTTCTAAACTCGCAACAAAACCAAAATCAAAAGAGACCAATTAGTTGTATCGATTGACGAAGAAACACACACAATGCAAAATGAAGCTAGTTTGGTCTCTGAGCAGGGCCGACTCTATAGTAAGACCACTTAGGCCATTGCCTAAGGTCCCACCTTATGTAAGGCTTCCAACAATAAAAATGAAGTGTTTTTTTTTTAAAAAAAAATTGAAAAAAAAATAAAAACCATTTCATTGAATAAAATTTTAAATAATTTATATAGTTTTCAATGTGTGCAAGGCCCCATAATATTAAATTTAATATTTAATACAATGATTTTTTTTTATAAGTAATATAATGAATTATTTATATTTTAAATAATTTTTTTAAAATCTTGTTAAATTGAAGCACAAAAACTGCATTGAGGCCTCATTTTAAGTTGTTATAAATATAAATTTACAAAAGCTGTATTTAAAGATTTTAAATAAAATCTTGTTTTATTGAAAATTTTGAAAATATTCCATATAATAATTTATATTTTATTATATTATAATTATAAATGATTCTGTTAAATTTTACCTAAGGTCTCAATTTGTATTAAACCGCCACTGCTCCTGAGACTACATCCTTCTCTTTTTTTGTTTTAAATGTTTAATAAATTATACTACTGCTTAGATTATAGGATGCCAAGCCAACCCACAAAGGAGCTCCAATCGAGAAAAATGCAAGCCAACCCAAGCAAGAACAAAGAAATCCTAGAGATGAATGAAATGATTTCGTATTCGAGAGAGTCTGGAAGTCAGTAGCAAAATATGCCACTGTACAAGTATTTATACAAGCTAAATAAACTGACCTAATTACAAGTAAAAGACTAAAATATCCTAAAAGAATGAGAAAGACTAAAATGCCCTAAATAAAACTATACCATACAGAATATTAAATTACATAAGCATATATGTACAAATGAATTAATTTACAATAAATATAATTACTTTACAATTTAATACCCCCTTTAAGATTGAGAGTATATGGAATGAAGTCCCATCTTGAAAATCAGAATTTGAAATTGTTGAGAACCCAATGCTTTGGTTAATACATCGGCAAGTTGATGTTGAGAGTGAAGATGAAAAGTTTTAATAATTCCAATTTGGAGTTTGTCTCGAATAAAATAACAGTTAAGCTCAATATGCTTTGTACGCTCGTGAAAGACGAGATTAGTGGCAATGTGGAGGGCAGCTTGACTGTTACAAAAAAGATAAGCACTATTAGTATGGGATATATGAAAATTAGATAAAAGAGATAAGAGCCAAATTATTTCACAAGTAGTGGATGTCATAGCCCTATATTCAGCTTCAGCAGAAAAACGAGAAACAATCTGTTGTTTCTTAGTCTTCCCAGAAGCCAAAGAGTCACCAAGAAAAATACAAACACCAGTAGTTGATCTCCTGCTATTGGGACAAGAGGCCTAATTAGAATCTGCAAAAGCCTTGAGAGTTAGAATATTGTGAACTAGAAAGAAAAGACCAAGAGAATGATAATTTCATCTTGTAAAATCTTGTGAGCTGCAGCCAAATGAAGAAATCTAGGGCGATCCATAAACTGACTAAGCCTGTGAATAGAGTAAGATAAATCTAGTCTTATAAGAGTAAGGTAGAGAAGTCTACCAATCAATCGTCGAAAGATTGTAGGATCAGGCAACAAGGGACCATCATTTTTACTAAGTTTCAAATTTTGCTCTATAGGAAAAGAAACTGGTTTACAAGAAAAAAAAATCAGCATCTTGTAAGATTTCAAGCGCATACTTTCGCTGACACAATGAGATGCCACTAGGTGATCTAGCCACCTCTAAGCCCAGAAAAAATTTAAGGGGCCCAAGATCCTTCAGCTTAAATTTTTGATCAAGTAAATTCTTTAAGGAATTCACATATTCCATATCATTACTGGTTATCAAAATGTCATCAACATAAACCAATAAAGCAATAAAAGAGGGACCAGCAGACTTAGTAAGCAGTGAATAATCAAATTGGGATTGCACAAAACCCAACTCAAGAAGAGTGATAGAGAACTTAGATGACTACTGTCGAGAAGCTTGTTTTAAGCCATAAAGGAACTTATTCAATTTGCATACTTGGGATCCTCTTTTAATATGAAACCCAATGGGTAATTTCATGTATACCTCTTCTGAAAATCACTATGTAAAAAAAATTATTGGCATTAAGTTAAACAAGATGCCAATTTTTTACGGCAACAACAACCAACAAAGTTTTTACCGTGGTCATTTTGGCAACGGGAGAGAATGTTTCAGAATAATCGAAACATTCTTTTTGTGTATAACATTTTGCAACCAATCTCGCTTTATACCTTTCCACAGAACCGTCAGCACGATACTTTATTTTATTAATCCACTTACAATCAATTGGTTGTTTATTAGGAGGTAAAGGGACAATAGTTCAGGTGTTATTTTGTTTTGGTCTCTTGAGAAAAATACTTTGGTCTCAATGCTTACCCAAAATCATCTTTGAAGCAGGGGTTTTGGGGTTTCAGATCTTAGTGGCTTTGGTCTCAGTGCTTGTGAGGGACACAGAGCGTGTGATGGAAGCAACCAAAGGAGAGAGAAAGAGAGAGAGCGAGAAGAATGACATTAATGGACCAGGCCAGTAGGAGAGGACTTAGAGAGAGAGAGAGAACCTCAAAAGTCTATCTCCAATTAAACATTACGTTTCATTTTCCACATCAGCTTTCAGTATTCAATTGATCCGCGAGATCGTCTGACTAAAGAGTTTTCTAAAAAATGTTGCTTGATTGCGTAAATGTGAATTTATTTTAAAAAAGAGTAAAATTTATTATTAAAAAACTAATATTTTATATAAATTTTATATTTATTTATTTATAAAGAAAAATAGACAACATTGACGCATTCTATTATTATAAAAATCATTTATAAAAGAACTGTGTTCACACGTCTCAACAGTGTTGACCTACAAACCCAAGCGCAGAAAAACAGATAAAAGAGTGCTGAGTTGGTCCACGAAAAGGACAGCCTTAAAATTTACAAATAATCTTCATAACTTCTTACTATTTACCACATTCTACACTTCACACTCTACCTTTTTTTTAATTTTTTTAAAAAAAAATTTTTACTAAATATTTTTTATATGAATAGTGAATAAAAAATTTAAAATAGTTTTAAAAAAATAAATTAAAAAAAAATTAAAAATATTAAAAAATATGAAGTGTGGATAAATAGTAAGAGGTTGTATAGCAAAATCCTAAAACTTAAAAGCATAGATTTCCAAAGCTTTCTTAGACCTCGTCTTGTGTTGTGTTATCTCTGTATAATGACTCTAGCCAGTGGACGCTTGTAATAGGAATAAAACACACGCACATGCACACGTAGTGAAAATAAAAAAAAATTATTTGAACGCATGCTGATAATTTCTTCATATATATATATATATATAGTACCGCTGACTTTTGTTAAAAGAGTTGTTGGGTCGATCCGTACAAAATGTATGACTTCAAATAGAAAAAGTATGGAGAGAAGTCACTGTAGAGGGAGTAGCCGCTACACATCTTATGTGGCACAAGTAAAATGATGAAAAATACCTCTTTACAATATTCATCTCCCAAATTTAAAATTAAGAGTGAGAGAGCTAATGAGAGAGAGTCGAAGAGAGAGATCGAGATGAGAGAGAGAGTGATGATGAGAAAGACCGACATGAGAGAGAGCTCGAGATGAGAGAGAGCGGAGATGAGTGAGAGAGCTCGAGATGATAGAGAGAGTAGATCTGATGAGAGAGAGTCGAGGACAGAGAGAGAAGATGAGATGAGAGACAGACGCGATGAGAGAGAGACGTTGAGAGAAAGAGACGATGGGATGAGAGAGAGTATGAGAGAGAAGATGAGAGAGAAAGAGCTGATAAGAGAGACGAAGAGAAGCTGTCTGGTGAAAAAAAAAAAGGATCAGAAGCATCCATGTAATGTGTGCATTGAGCGCACCACTACAGTGAATGCTCTATAGAACAACTCATTCAAATACTCCATAGGTTTTTATATCATTTCAATTAAAAATTTCTTGATAGAAACCACTGTTGGCAACAGCCACTTTTGCACACAATATATAATTTCATCTAGACCGTTCATCTCTTAAAATTGAAATTATGAAAGAAAAAATGAGAAAATGAGAAGAAACCACATAGTGACTGCAAAGTATGTACTACTATAATAACTTTTCTCTAGCATTACTCTTTTCAACTATATATATATATTTAAATCAATTTTCAATTCATATTGAACTTTATTGTCGTTGTGTGTTATGTGACGCGCGGGCATCGATCGATTTTGCTTGTTCCTAAAAGGGGCTCGAGATTTTAAAGAAGAAAAAAAAAATCAAAAGTATTTATATAATTGTTTGAGTTTTGCATGCTCAATCTAGGCCATTCAACCATTTTAGAAATTTCTATCAAACCGATTAAACCAATTAGTATGGAAATAAGATCCATTTTACATGTGTAGTACTATATTAAATAAATTAAACATTATAGGTGTCTATCTATATTGCCTTGTATTTTAATTAAAATTTAAATAAACACTCTAAAAAGTTATGATTTGTTTAAATTATATTTTATAAAAGGTAGTATGTGGTATGGAATTGTATAGAATTATAGATGTAGTTATTATTGAAGTGATACTTCCTAATAAATTTTTTGTTTAAAAATACTTATTAAATACTTTTAAAATACGGATGATATTTTATTCTAGTCGTATCATAGAATTTTATGTTATTAAAATCCCTTGTATAATAACTAAATTTAATAACATATCATATTAGGATAAGATAAAAATACTAATTATCCATATTTTTAAGACTATTTTAATAATTATTATTTTAATTATATTTATAGCTTCAAAACATGTGGAAGTAATGCTTTTAATTAAGTAGGCACATGTCATTTTAAAAGGAAAAAAAAATAGCACTTAGCATAAAAGTAATTTCCTCATTATTACATACATGTGATGTCATCAAACAAAATGGTATACTCTTGTTCATTATATATTTCAAATTGCTAAAATAATTTATTTCAAATATTGTGAAAAATTAAGGCGAAGAGAATTGTTGAAAAAAAAGAAAAGAAAGAGGAGTATCATTGTCACACCCACGAGAGTTCGTCGGTCCGGGTAACGGCAATCAGATCATCGTGATAGACTGCATGCAGGCCGGTGGATACATGGAAAGTTGGTTTCTTGTGGGGCCCATCTTCTTAACACAAATTATCGGAATTTTTCCCACGTGGGACCCAAAACCATATAGAGATCGTGCACACATCACCCATCCACTCTACACGTATCAATCATCAAATATGAAACAATATTGACATCCGTCTCTATTCAATATCAACCAATACACACCATTACAAAATGACAAATATATCCTCAAAATAAAAATAACTTTCACTCTCATTTTATTTTGAATTGTGAGGTATGAGAGAGACGATGAGGGATGAGAGAGAGAGAGATCGGATAGAGAGAGAGACGGTGAGGGAGGAGAGAGAGTCAAGGAGATAGAGAGCTCAGACTGAGAGAGATCGAGAGGATGAGAGAGAGAGAACGTGAGGGAGGAGAGAGAGTTGAGGAGAGAGAGAGCTTGGACTGAGAGAGACCGAGACCGAGAGGATGAGAGAGAGAGGCAGTGAGGGGGGAGAGAAAGAGAGAGATCGAGAGGATGAGAGAGAGAGGCGGTGAGGGAGGAGAGAGAGCTGATGAGAGAGACAAAAATGAGAGAGAGAGACAGACGAGAGAGATGAGAAGGTGAGAGGAAAAAAAAAAAAGAGCGCCACGTAGGGTGTGCAAAAACGCACACCGCTATAGTGGCGGATGCGTATCAAAACTCATTAAATATATGAGAGCTGCTATGAATCAGCCACTATTCACGGTTAATTTGTAGCACACCCTACATGTCATTCATTTAGTTTTTTTTTTCCTTAAAACCCATTTCTTTTTTCTCAGCCGTTTCTCTCCTCGTCCGTCTGTTTCTTTCCTCACCCGTCTCCCCGTCGCAGCCAGATTCGCAGTCGCCGAAGATTCTGCCTCTCACCGCAGCCACCTACTACCACCAGCTAGCCCGTCCTCCGCCCCCAGCCCGAGGCTCGTAGCTCCTCCGCACACACACACGCCTGTCACCCCACCCAACGCACCCACGTCGTGGCTCACATTCGCCGCCACCGTCGCTTATTTGGCCTCCAACAGCAGCCACCAACCACCACAACAGAGCTCGTCCTCCTCATGCAGCCCGAGGCTCGTTTCTCTCTCCCTCATGGCCAAATCTGCCCACCGGGCTACCGGTTGCCTCCATCTCAACAGTTGACGGCACCTCGACAGTCGTCGCCACCGCCCGAGGATGGGCGATAGGCAGGAGGCCTTGGGCGAGGTGGGGATGCTATGGGCGATTCTGGTAGTGGGGTGAAGAAGTAAAAATGAGAAGGGAAATGAGAGGGATTGTGGGTTTTATTATGGAGTTATTTTAATCATTTTGTTACGGTGTGTATTGGCTGATCATCAATAATGGCGGATGCCAATATTAATTCCAAATATATATTGTGAGTCATGACTAAGCTACCACTACCAAAACACTCCTTCACACACATTAATACAAGCTGCTAAAATACAAACTACAATCTTACTCTTTTAAATCCTAAATTTTATTTTTTATCAATCTAATTATATTTATAAAAGTGATCTATGTTAAATAATTTTACATTTCGATGAGGCTACTAGAGACATAAAGAATGTTTCACACATATTAATGTGACACTATCTTCTTCTTGCCTCCCCTTTTGTCATTTTTTTTTTCTCTCCCTCTCCCATGTCTCTCCCCTCCCCTTACCTTTTTATGCCCTTCCCATGCTGAGCTTCGATGTCCCAGTCGACAATTCCAGTTGGACTGCTTCTACTAGCTCTAAGGTAGTCCTCGACCACCATGATAGACACGGGGAGGGCGGAGAATGAGAGGGAGGAGAGGAGGGGAGAAACATGGGAGAGAGAAGAAAGAAGAAAGGAAAAAAAAAAAAAAAGAGGGAGGAGATGTGGCGTACTGACAATGTGCCACATTAGTGTGTGAGATCTATTTATTAGATCTCATTATATTTATAATATTTTCTTTTAAAAAAAATATGTGAAATTTATACACACGGAGAAAATTATAAATATTATTTCAGGTTTAATTCTTATTTTTAAATAAAATTTATTGTTAACGTACTAATACTTTATTAATATGAAAAGTTTTTACTGACATTATAAATATTAATATTTTGATATTTGTTGTTTATAGCTATAATGCAATAAATACGAGATTACTTATAGAACTCAAAGTCGCTGCAAAATCCAGAACAAGTAGCAAACAAAAACAAAAACATTGCCGGGGGAAAAATAGAGCCATATTCGCCGGGCGAGTATGCAATCCGGCTCCTCTCCTCTGCATGCTCTCTTACCGATATCCCTCTGCTGTTCTTCTTCTTCTTCTTCTTTCTCACTCCATTCCGATCATCTCTTTCTGGGTCTTTCTTATTCTCCACTGATTTCCATTTTTTCGGAAGTGATAGCGTTTGAGTTCTATTGGAATACTAATTCTTAGAGAGATCTGGTGGTTGCGCCAGCATCTAACACCTTTTGTTGTTGTTGTTATTGTTATAGCTGTGATCTTTGTCTGCATTTAGATTTAGATAACCCGGAAATCTGGAAAGAGAATTGGGAGAATGAAAGGGGCGCAGAAGGATTCAGAGAAGGTGATTTGGGAACAGATGAGAAGCCCATCGACCCCCATTTCCGGGTCGGGTCATCATTCCCGGGCGTTGCCTAAGCTCCTGGTCTGGCTCATCCTCTTCGTTTGCCTCACCTACATCGTCTACACACTGAAGCTCGTCTCCACCTCACGCCCCTGCGAAGAAGAGCCTTTCCCCAATTCCCACCACCGACTATCTTCCTCTACTTCTTCTAAAACGAATATCACCGCCACCTCATCATCACACTCGATTCGGGATCACTTGGTGTTCAAGTCTCTGCGGTCCGACACCCGAGAAACCCTCCCGACGGAGCTCAGGAACATAGTTTTTGGCATCGCGGCCTCGGCCAAGCTCTGGGAGAAAAGGAAGAACTACATCAAGCTTTGGTTCAGGCCCCAGGAAATGAGAGGCGTAGTGTGGCTGGACCACCCGGTGAAGACCGACGACGGCGACGAGGAAGACCTCCCGCCGGTGAATATCTCCGGGAACACGTCTCGGTTTCCCTATAAGAACCGGCAGGGCCACCGGTCCGCGATTCGGATCTCACGGATCGTGTCCGAGACGCTCCGTCTCGGCCTGGAGGACGTGCACTGGTTCGTGATGGGCGACGACGACACCGTGTTCGTGAGCGAGAATCTGGTTCGGGTCTTGAGAAAATACGACCACAACCAGTTCTATTACATCGGAAGCTTGTCGGAGAGCCACTTGCAGAACATATACTTTTCGTATGGGATGGCATACGGCGGCGGAGGCTTCGCGATCAGCTACCCATTAGCCAAGGCGCTCGCTAAAATGCAAGATCGATGTATAGAGAGATACCCGGGGCTCTATGGCTCCGATGACCGAATGCAGGCTTGCATGGCTGAACTCGGTGTTCCACTCACCAAAGAACTCGGTTTTCACCAGGTCTGTTACTCGGACCTTTTTTTGGTTATTTACTTGTCGGTGGTGTGCGTTAGTTCTTTTCCAGCTACGAAAGCTAGAATCTTCCTCTTATGGACGATATATCGGCCGATATTATCACTTTGGGGGGTTAGGAATTTCCGATATGTCGGTATCGGGAAAATTCTGGCTAGAGTTTGATTGCCTGGGATTGTGTACATGCGCGTTTTCTAGAGCATAGGATCGGTGCATAGGAGCCCGTGGGGTCTAACATCAAGCGGGTCATCATCTCGGAGCTGTCTAGCAAAAGCGGAAAACGTTAGCTCGTTGTTGTCCGTACCTAGGATAATTGGTGGAGTTGGGACCTACGTGCAAAGGGGGTTGGACCTAGTTTTGTCCCCGTTGAAACGCTGCTCCCACAAGCATTTTGTGGGTTGGTTTGAACTTTTAGGTCACATTCCTACTGTTGAACACTGTATACACAGACAGAAAAAGGAAATTTTTTTGTAGGTTGAACTAGGAAAGTTAACATAAGTCACTTCTTTCAAGAAAAATGATTTACCCACAACATATTCTACATTATATTCTACAGCAATATGTTAAAGTTAGGAGTATTTTGGTAAAATGATATATAAAAGTAACAATATTTTATCAAAATGCCCTCATTTTAACACATTATTGTAGAATGTATTGTAAAATATGTTGTGGGTGTATCATTACTCTTCACCGAAGAAAGTGAGTGAATAATACATTACTCTTCACCCTGCTATGAGCTCCCTCTTATAACTGTCCCTTCACCGAAGAAAGTATGGAATATGTACAGTATTGGCATTTACAGGTAGACATGTAGACAGCATTAGCATTTAGGGGTACCCTTGTAACCTTGAAAACAGATGTTGATGTTGGTGCCCAAATGTCATTTGCGGAATATGAGTGAAAGCTCATAGCAGGGTGCCCTGTCTGTGGTTTTTACCTAGAGATGTTTCTTGCCATTAACCCTTCGTAATGTATTATTAGGAAAGATCAACAACGTTGATTCTAACAATGTCTGCTTTTGTTTCTGGTCAATGACAATCAGTACGATGTGTATGGGAACTTGTTCGGACTTCTTGCCGCTCATCCGGTGGCACCCTTGGTGTCATTGCATCACCTTGATGTGGTTGAGCCCATCTTCCCCAATGTGACTCGGGTTCAAGCCCTCCGGCAACTTACTGTACCTATGAAGTTGGACTCAGCAGGGCTCATGCAACAATCAATTTGTTATGACAAATCCAAAAGGTGGACTATTTCTGTCTCATGGGGATTTGCTGTTCAAATATTTCGTGGAGTCTTTTCACCCCGTGAGGTAGAAATGCCTTCGAGGACATTCTTGAATTGGTACAGAAAGGCAGATTACACCGCATATGCATTCAACACACGTCCAGTTAGCCGAAACCCCTGCCAAAAGCCTTTTGTATTTTACTTGTCTAAGGCAAGGTTGAGTTCAATGAACCAGACAATGAGTGAATATGTTCGGCATCGTGTCTCTCACCCTGCATGCAAGTGGAAAATGGCTGATCCTGCGAGTCTGGACAGAGTCGAGGTTTACAAGAAGCTTGACCCACATCTATGGGATAGAGTAAGTAGTTTCTTCTATCTCCATCTGCTTCTTTTGTTTTAGGACTGACACCAATGGCTCTAATTATCCATACTGCCTCTTGGTTTCCCTTAGTTTTCAATTTTACTAACTTGGTTGTTTCACGACCTTGTCACGTGGAACGATCTGGCTATTTTACATCTAAGAGGAATTTTATGCGACGAACATGCTCAAGCTCCATCCAATACGACCTAACAGTTTTTCAGGTCCTATTGGGTTACATGGAGCTTCTAAAGTCAAAATCGAAAACTGATAGAAATTCACTACTGCTAAATTATGACTCTGGTGCTACTAACTTCCTAACGTGGTTTCATGTGCTTTTCGGCAGGCCCCACGGAGAAACTGTTGCCGAATCACGAAATCGAAGAAGAAAGGAACCATGATGATAGATGTGGGTGTATGTAGTGAAGATGAGATCAGTGAAATATAGCCATAATTATTCAATTTTAGGATGTGAGCTTCTCCTTTTCTTCGTGTTAGTCCTCTTTCTTTTTTCTCTCTCTCTCTTTTTTTTTTTTTTCCAATTCTCAATTCTATTACTTCAATTGTTCTCCATGTTCCAAATTTTGCAAGTCTCTCCGTGAGGTTGCTGACAAGCAGTCAAGAAATCATCAGAGAAAGAGGAACATGTTATTATACAAAAGTTGTAGTTGATGTAGTAATACAAGTCCCATTTTCGAGTATGGCTTTTTAGAACTCACTGCGATTTATTATTCAACAAACAAAGCCCTACTTCGAACCTTCTATCTCTAGTTCGAAATATGGCTCTGGCAGTTTAAATGCAAACAATGTTGGGTCAAAACGATCTTAAATACTTTGGCACAACCTTTTGTTTTGTTATTTGCCGGAATGGAATACAGGAAAGTGGATGCGAAGTGTATAAAAAACCTTTCTTTATCTCATAGGATTTCCAGGGTTCTGGGGCATCCAAAATGAGGGTTAGATTTTCTATTTCTGGTCCCGGACTTGACTATACCCAAACGACAAAAAAAATAAGAGAAAAAAAAGAAAAAGGAAAAGAAAAGAGAAGCGTTACAATTTGGAGAATTGCTACCACATTAAGTTACTTTGTAAATTTATTTTTGTATGATTGGCTAAAGCGTTTCTCTAAAATTTGGAGTTAAAATTGTGAGGCTCGGTTTGGATTGAGAGGGGCTCTCAAGTCAAATAATTTCTCTCGTCATTATATTTTTTACATATTATCATATAAAATATAATAAATAATTTAAATTTTTTAATTTTAAAATAATAATAATATTAAAAAATAATATTTTAATAATAATTTATTTAAATTTCAACTCAACTCATATTGACACTTGTCCAAACCTAACCTAAGATTTAGAAAGATGGTTGTGTGTCGGCCAAGATAAGACCAAACGTGACCACTTTAGTAATTGCATTATTTTTTTTGGCTGGAGCGTTACCAGTCAATGCAGTCACTGTATCTTTCGTGAATTATTTCTTGTGGGGTTACGAAGGCTGCAGCCTCATGTGCTTCAAGGCATTTTTGGAATGTGTTGGGATTATTATTTAGGTAGATTTCGATACCCATCATTAGCAGAGTAGCATTAATAATTTAATGTTCATATATGTGTGTGTATATATAATAATACTTTTAAGAATTTGATGGATTTATGGGCAGACTCTGTTACTGTGGATGCATACATGTATATGTGCAAGGTGAAATTAAAAACCAACTGGAATTCATGTTAAATGTAGGTAGAAAATTCCAAACATTTTGTTGGAAAAGGTCATTGCATGCGTCTAGAGCAAATTAAGGACTTAAATATACATAGGCAGTTGAATTTTCATGCTGTCCAATAGAGTGGAGTGGTAATCTTCATAGACATTGACAGGAAAACAGAAAATGACAATTCTGTTTCTCACCTACAACCATCGTAAACAAAAGAAAAAATAATATCAAGAATAAAAAAGACAAGAGAAAAGTGTGGGTGTTGCAGGAGAAGACAGACATTAGCAGGTACTTGGTTGTGTACAAAGTCTTAATAATGCTGAAACATGGAAGAAGTCGAAACCGATGGCTTTGAAATTTGAAGGTGATGTGTGGATCCCATGAAAGGGAAAGAAAGTTATCAGCTCGTATGTCGAGGTACGGTGCATGCAGTTACGACCCTGTCTCCACTCCCTGATTGACATATGGGTCATTGGCACATTGCCTCTTAATATTGCATTTAGTGTGAGGGCGGTGCCACCGGTCAAGCCTAGGTTAAAAGTTTTTTATTTATTTATTTATTTATTTAGAATTTGTTATGATTTTAAAATATTTGTAAAAAATATATCAATATATTAATAATAACTTTCTTAATTATTAAATAATAAAAAAAAATACATAAAGTATCAAAATGAGTGAACAAATTGAATGGAAAAAAACATTTTTCTTATTGTTATTACATCCCAGGTCCCTACTACATAATTTATATAATATCTAAATCTAAGTTTTTGTTATAAAATTAAAAAGAAGTAAAAAGACAATTGAAATGGTATAATCTCTGACTTAGACAAAAAAAATCTATTAAATTAATTTTCTCGGAGTTCTATATTATTAATTTTTATTTATTTGTTATGTGTCTACAATAAATGCTTCTCAAGATTTCTTTTTATAAGCATGAGATGAAACATTATATTAAATAAATATATAAATTTAGAAAATGACAATATATGAATCAATGGATACATGAACATGAGAAATAGGAATACATAAATGTATAATAATTCTAATGGTCATCCATCAAATCTATGTAATATATTTTACTACATTTTTATATTTACAACACTTCTCATTGAATGACCATACATAAAAAATATGTTTCGTTAAAACATTACTAAAGAAAATCTAATGGAAAAAACTTGCGGTGAAGGAAAAATAATACAACATTCTAGTGTCTTTGAATGTGTTAGGATTGCATAATTAAAATCTTGCAAAGAACCCTATGAGAAAAACCTTAACGAAGGAAAAAGAGTACAATCCGAATAATAATTGTCAATTGACTCTCCCTCATAAGTATGCAAAGTTTCAATTGTTCATGATGAAATATCTTTGAGCTGTCGCATTTCAATATTGTGTATCAACTTTTTGAATGTTACAGTTGGTAAAGTTTTAGTGAATAAGATTATCAAAATATCACTCGATTGAGTTTTCTTGACATCAATGGCATTGCCTTTTTGAAAATTATGTGTATAAAAGAATTTTGATGAAATATACTTGATCCTATCACTTTTGATGTGACTTCCTCTTATTTACATAATACATGCCACATTATCTTCACATAATATTGTTGGATTACCTTTGATTGTGGGTAAATCACACTTTTTTTGAATATGTTGAATTATCGACTTTAACCAAATGCACTCACGGTTTACTTCATGAATTGCAATAATCTTTGAGTCGTTTGGAGAAGTAACAAATAATGTTTGTTTGACAGATTTTCTTGAAATAATGTACCTCTACAAGTGAACATGTATCCTATTTGTGATCTTCATTTATGCGGATTGGAAAGGTAATCCTGAGTCTCTATAACCAACTAATTAACGATTTGATTCTTTTGAATAAAACAATCACATGTCAACCATTCCATTAAGGTAACATAGAATATGTTAGACCTCATTCAAATACCTTCTAGTTGGTGAAGAATTGTATTTTACTAGTAAATTAACTGAAAATGCAATATCTGGTTATGTGCAATTTGCAAGACATATCAAAATACCAATTGCACTTAGATATGGTACTCAAGGACCAAGAATTTCTTCTCCATCTTCTTAAGGGCAAAATGAGTCTTTTTCACATCAAGTGATCGGACAATTAGTGCAATACTCAAATGATAAGTTTTATCCATGTAAAAGTGCTTCATGACTTTTTCTGATATATGTTGACTGATGGACAAGTACTTCATTTGAAAAATATTCAATTTGCAGATCAAGACAAAATTTTATTTTTCTCAAATCTTTCATTTCAAATTCATTTTTCAAAATAAAGGATAAATCTTAAAATGATAAATCTTAAAAAAAAAAAAAAAAAAAAAAAAATACACCCAAGATAGGAGCCACAATCAGTCATCCATGGGAGAGGCTCTGTGGGGCTGTGGCCATTTTTTCCCTTTTTCTTTTTTTAATTTTTTATTTTAAGGCTTTTTAGTAAGTGTTAATTATGTATTTTTTATTATTAAAAAGGTAAAATGTCGTAATTTTTGGAGGTGGATATTGCATTGCCTTGCTATGTTCTTCCAATGTAAATGAATCCACCGATTATAAACCATCGTGGCTCAATATAATACTAAAACTACTATTTCTATAGTAATATAAATTTGACGCAACATATCCAATAACTTCAATTTATAAATTCTTGAAACATTTTACTTTGCCACATTGTCTTGCAATAATTCACGGAGAAGAAAATTGAAATGTTAAAAATGGCTCATTTCACATATCAAAATTCCGAGACTGAAAAAACATCTCATTCAAATAAATGAATATTGTATTGTAATTTGTACCCGTTTTTCCTTCCTTTATTTGTCACAAGTAAATAGTAAATATCTACTAATTTCCCTCATCTATGAAACAAAACACAATTAGGGGGGGCGCAACTTATACCCCAAAGAGAGGGCGGGCGGGACGGGACATAAAAGCCAGTGAAGTTCCAATTGCACAACATTCCTCAATAAGGAGAAAACGAGAAACTAGATAAGGGCCTGGACTCCAAATTGTTGGATTTCTCTCAACCTCCATATCGGGTAGAGAGCACCATCTCCGAGTTCTTCTGCATCCACTAGTTGCATTGCCCATGCATAGTATACAGTATGGATTGTATCCTAGAAATACCAATAGATATGTCAGGCTTATAACATGGTTAAAATTTTTGATACGCATTGCAATGAGAGATACAAAAGATAGGATGTTATATATTTCTTAAACTTAATAGTTAGAGGGGCATCCATGCCATCAGATAACCACCTCTTAGCTAATTTCTCTATAGTAACATTGTACACTTGTAGACCAGTAGGACTAGTGCCCAAGCACCTTTGTACATGGGACTGAGGCTTTTAGACACAAAAAGCGAAGTCTGAGCACATAGACATCTAACAGATCTTAACAGAGCCAAAACCATGATTTCTTAAATGATGTCAACTAATATGATCGCACAGGCTTAGTTTATCTCTGGATTTTCCAGCTTATAAAACAATCTTGTAAAACCTAAACATTACAACCGTTTCTCAAGGAAATTCCAGGTGACGAATCAACATAAGCTCTACTTACAAGAGACATAAGGTTCAAGTTGTTTTGGCGGTTGATGTTGGAGTACATTTTACATCTATACCATACCACTTCAGAGAGAATAATAACAGTGGCAAGGAACAAATGAACATCCCACTTATAAATTTATGTTCTGGTGTCCGACATAATGCTTGAAAAAATAATCTTTTACCTGGCCTCCTTCTGTTATTGAACCATTTCTGTCACGTACACAATAGACCTGCTGTGTTTGGAACTGTGACAATTCCACGGAAGAGTATCATTGGTGTCAAACATTTTTCCACGAAGTTTTAGAGATGCTTGCCATCAAGTTGAAAGAAAAAAGAAATGCAAACCATTAAGATTTATTTGAAAAGTGCATACCATTAAGATTATAATGGGAGAAGTTCCCATCATTTTTGTCTCTCTAACTTCAACATCTGAAATATGGAGAATCTGCAATAAGAAAAGCCATATATTAGAAAAATCAAAACTATATATCCCAACTACCATCTAGTGTGTGTATCTTGAAATCGTTATCTCATCATACTTCAAAAAAATATATAAATCATTGTCATAACTCCAATCAACATTTTGATTTCAAGCAACGTCCATGTGTTTAATAAAAAGACTATTTTCCTTTAATTCACACGCAACTCACATAAAAGGAAGTTTTGCAATCCCTTGTGACATCTCATCCTCTTTTAAAAAAAAAATCCTTATAATCAACCTTTCGTAGAAGATTTTATTCACGTGGTACTGTAGGTTTTCTGATTGACATGATTATGTATTTCACTGGACTAAAAATTGGACGGCAGAACGTGTTAACAAGTAATAGTAAGTTAGCTACCTTTTAAGTTCATAATGTATTCTCAAAAATAAAATAAATGAAACCCAACTTGACGGCTAGGATATAGAGGCAACAAGCCAACTATGAAGGGGAAGTAAAATGGAGTGAAAATTTAGAAGGGCTTAGTCCCTGTTTGGTTTCACAGATGGTCTCAACCTATCTCATCTCAACATTTAAACATCATTTTTTTTTTTGATAAGTAACATTTAAACATCATTTAAACACAAACACTTTTCAATTTCAAATTTTCAAGTTTTCAACTTTTTCATCTAATCATTATAACTTTCTCAAACTTCCAAACAAAATACAAAAACAATTCAACGTTTTCAAATCCCAAAACAAAAATAATACTAATAAATTATATTATAACAATATTTTAACTGTATAATATTTTTATTCAATTTTTTCTTTCCTTTTCCAAAACTCCATAAAACATCTTAACTCAAATCATTTAACTATTATTCACAAGCTATTTCACTACTGTTCACATATTTCTCATCTATGTAACCAAAGGGTATCCAATCAAACTGTACAATGACCAATATTATGANCGTTCGTTGCCTCTGTAGGCAATTTCAAAAACTTTACTATGATGGCTGCTTTTCCAACGAAAAAGCATTCTGCCAATTCACCGTTGCCTCTGTAGGCAATTTCAGAAAGGGTCCGGCTAGTTTGCTGCCCCATTTTGACCGCTCGGCATACCGCCCAGCGTAAAACCAATTTTTATTTTTTTTCACAATTTTTTAACCTATTTAAATATATTTAAAAAATAAAAAAAAATACATCAATACATTTAAAATCACTTTCTTAATCACTAAGTAAAAAAAAAAATTTCCCAAGCGGTACACTTGGGCGATACAAATGGGGCAACAGACAAGCTTTATCCTTTTAGAAAACCCTTTGTGGCATCTAGCGTCCTCCGTCTGAAAAATTTTCCGCTTCCAACAATTTTTTTCCTTCTCGTGAGCCATCTTGATTATTTTTTGTGATAGATTTTTTTTTTTAATTCTATACACAAATTTGTTAGGTGTGATTATTGCTCGATATAATTTTTATAATAATACAAACCAATAAAATAAACTGATTTTATAAATATTTCATAATTATTTAAGAATGTTGTAAATAAAATATTTTTTTATTTGATATTTTTTTATAGAATTTGATTTTATAAAAATATTGTCATCTTATAATATTATTATGAATTATATTATAAAAACAGCTTGGCCATTTTCTATTAAAANCGTTGTAAATACAATATATTTTTATTTGATATTTTTTTATAGAATTTGATTTTATAAAAATATTGTCATCTTATAATATTATTATGAATTATATTATAAAAAGAAATGGGTATGTAATTTAAAAAATTATTATTACTTATTTATAAATATTTTTATAAAAAAAAAAATCATTATTACAAATACTATACAATCATTTATGCGACCCACATCTATCTCATCTCCAACAACTTAAAACCATTTCATCTCACTTCCAATCCAAACACAAAATTTTCAAAAACCAACTCGACTCATCTCAATTCACAAATTTCACTACTATTTACAAACCATCTCATCTCTCAATCCAAACAGGGTCATTTCCTGTTTTCTAGTGTAGTAGGTATTTCCTTGGTATATTTTCTGTGTACTTGAGCTATGCCTATTTGTAATAATAAAATTCTTATTAATTATAAAAAAATACTATTGAACAGAGATCCAAATCCGAGCAAGAGATTCACATGCATACATTTTTTATATTATTGTTCCAAGATGTAATATGGTTTCACAAGGTTTAAAAACATTTTATATCTCATTCCCTCCAAAATTTCTCACTTCTCAGTTTTGTTAAAATATATGTCAGATGCTCATCATACGCATCAACGTACTCATGAAAATGAAAGAGGAAGAGAGAAGGATGTGTCAAGACATTAGCCTAGTGTTTATATAATGGAATTATAGTTGTGTGGAAACACTTCTTCATTATTTTGATTTCATCGATAAAACTAACTTGGGTGCCATTTGGTTAATGAGTTGAGACGAGATGAAAGTTAAAAGTTGAATAAAATATTGCTAAAATATTATTTTTTTAATATTATTCTTGTTTTGGGATTTGAAAAACTTAAATTGTTTATTATATTTTGTGTGAATTTGAAAATTTTGTAATGATGAAATGAGATGAGATGAAACACTTCTTGTATCCAAAAGGGGCAGCTAAGAACAGTAAGCCTGACTTGGGCTGAGTGAACTTTTTTACCTTGTTATCAAAAAAGATGCCATTGCTTTGATAAGCCTTATGCTCAGCTTTACACCGTTCAATCACTTCAGGGCCACAATACTTCTTCAGAGCTTCAACATCTGCCTGTAAAGATAATCCAATTGTAACTCCATAGAGATGAGAAAGTCAAATGGTGATAACATGAGCCACATTTTCATATTGATGTATTGCAAAAAAATGAAATAGAAACGAAAAATTATTTTTTTTGGATACATCTTTTTTTTACAAGTAATCTTTTGGATAAGTACTTGAAAGTCATTAAAAATCGAATGGGTACCAAGAACACAACAAGAAATGAACACAATATGAGGGGAACACCATTAATTCTTCAAAAAACTCAGCATCTCACCTTCATGTAAGCATGAAGTACAGGCCTGATTGCTTCCTGAACTTCTGTCACAAACTCCGGTAAAGAGAAAGATCTAATCCACACAAATATTATAGAAGTCAAAAAAGTTTAAACTACGAAACACGAATTATAAGACAAAAACCAATGGATACATGAACATACGGATCTCGTTGACGTATTTCCTTGATTGATATTGCAGCATCTGTTTCTTGAAAGATACTTTCATTGAGACTGACAAAAAGAAGACATCAAATTAGCACTCAGAATAAAAGTGAAAAAACTCTTTTGAGAACTATATTTTCATTGGAACAAGGGAAAAAAGTATCAAGGCTGAAAATCATACTCCTGAATTTTGTGAACAATAGGGTTATCACTTGTCTCCCATCTTTCCCTCATGTCTTCTGCAATCTGCCCATTCCAGCCCACACAAAGTTTACAGCACACGTTCGTGAGGGAGTATTAACAAAATGGAAAAGTCAATTAAAGAAAGCAAAATTGAATACCATGTCATTATCGGCTATCATTTACATCAATCAGTATTTACAATTCCGTAAATGTCAGAAGTCAATAAGGACATACTACTTCAAATTCCTTTCTGGTTAGAAAATTTTAACAAAATTTAAATACCAAGAAAGAAAAAATGGAACAAGAAAGCTAAGAAATCATGTTTAGTTCCAATGCCATTCTCTTTTAAAACACATCTGATATGTCTTGCCATTAAGTGGCAGTTTGATATCTGTTTAAAGCTTAAGAATGGGCATATGACGAGCCATTTCAAGAAAGAAAGCCACAGTAGAACAAGAAAACAAAGCAGAATGGTTTAACATTATGAGACTGAAAATTACCTCATGACTCTTTGTGACAACAGGTTCACTGAACCCACTAACACGCCTGAATGCAGGGTGACCTCGAAGCTTGCAAAATAAAAAAGAAAAGAAAAAATCCATTTCAGATAAGAGACGACAAAATATATGACAATATCTAAAACTTACAGCTGTTTGAAGTATAGTTAGCATCAAGGATTAAAATTACCTTCTCTTTGAATGCCTCCCACTTTTTATTCCATGGAGACTGCTTTACGGGTACAACAACAACGTCAGTTTTTGTACTTCTTTCACCTGTTGATGTGGAAGGAGTATGTTGCAGGTGCTTTTTCTTATTTGTTGTACCACTTAATTCATCTTTTACAATATCATATCCCTTCTTTGCTAAATCAGTGATCTTTGCTTCCTTCAATTTTTGGTAGGCCAAAGAAACCTTCTGGGAGGGAAGGCTGGACTTAAATTTGTCGAACAAAGTTTCTGCAGTTCCACTAGCTGAAGCCTGCTCGAAATTCTCTTCCCCAGACGAGGCCCTGTTTCCATTTTTCATATCAGCACTATGTTTAGCTGAAGTACCACTAAATTCAGAAGACTCTTGCTTCCCAGCTCCAAAAGTTTCTTTGACCTAATAAAATAACACATGATATTAATAACTAATATATTGTCATCCATCATCAACACAAAGCATGTAGCAGTACGTCAACAATATGCTAAAAACAATTAGAAAGAAAACCTCCTCTGTTGCAGCTGAAATCTTCTCTTTCATGTTGGCAGAAACCTGAAAACAACAAAATTATCATGACTTATACTTCCCTAGTGTACTTATAAAAAAAATATATATACTTCTCTAGTGTAGATGATGGATACTTAACAAGGGCCAATACATACATGGTAGCAACCAGAGCGTGTGAAAATAACCTTTTTCAAATACGAGTGCCAAGGACATGTCACATTTTTCAAATAAAAAATCCTACAGCCTGCCCCACAAGCTAAACACATAACCTTTAAACATATTTGAACAGACTGCCAAGCACTCAAACAAACTCACTAGAGATGGGAAACATGCACTGCAAAGCATCATAAGAATTGTAAGGATCATCGCAAAAATAAGTTGTTGTCTGTATTTTCACTTGTTTGGCAACGTATGGGGAAATATTTAAACCAAACCTTTTTAGCTGTAGCTTCAGCCTCATTCCATACACCATCCACATGCTTGTAGAGTTGCTCAGTTGTCTGCTTCGTTCTGCATTCGCCATTTCACCATCTCAATCCCTCCATTGAGTGTCCACTAAGCCTTGACATACAACAGTATGTCTCAGCCTATTAATTGATAAAGCTACAATTAGATAGGACATTAAGAGGCTACTTTACAATATTACCTATTTTTCAGTTCTTCTTTGACCCCTTTCAGCTCTTCTGCTTTCTCCTTCAGATCCTTAAGTGACTGTTGAAATTCTGGATTTCTGCAACCAATAGAATGACAACTGAATTTTCCCATACTAAAGATCACACACATTTCAAAGAATACATGAAAAACAAACTGGCAATGTAAGAGAAGACTTGTTTTCTTCAGCTTCAAAGTGGGGAATGGGGACTTGAGACATTTTCATCCAGAAACACAACAAAACATTATATATGAAAATTTGAAGTTTTCGCAAAACTGCAAAAGAAATAACATTGCAAGCATATGCCACCATTATTCGACTGCTTAGTCCAACAAAAATCCTCCTCTCATGACCCCAAGTAAGCAGACAGAAAGATTTTAAGTTCACATAAGCTAAACTAAAAATCAACCTAGGCTCAGTCCGACGTCAGTTTTTTTTCTCAATGCATAAACAACCAAGTATCTACACATCAAAGTTATAACTTTCTTTTTTCTGTTTCCAATATCAGTTCTCATGCTGCTGTCACTGTCAGCGAATCAAAGCCACTATATACAAATAAAGGGTTTGCTACACAGCCTCCTACACCACAGACCACATGCTTTAAAATTTTTTTTTTCAAATTTTATTCCTACTAAAATAATTGAGTTCTTCTACTCATTCATCCCTACACCACGTCCTTGCTAAGGGAAAAAATAAATAAAAAGATAAAATCAAAATAGGTGTTTGGTGTAAGGATGATGAGTAGAATTTTTCATAAATAAATACATGTATGTGTATAAACAACTAACTTTGTGTGTGCGCATGGGCGCGCGTACGTGTAAATTTATGTATCTATTCTTAAAAGCAAACTCTAAGACAAGTACAATTGTTGAACAAGAAGAAGCAACCAAAGGAAGACGCTGACAAAGTCCTCATCTTTTTATTAGCAAGGATAAGTCATAACAATACACCATTGCTGATCTATATTTGTAAAGGGAGCAAGCTTAAAGGAAAGCGAAAAAACAAACTAAAATACCTGGTTGCTTCGCCTTTCATTTTTTCTGAGAACTTATTGAAAACACTAAAACGACGATTATCCAAAGTCCTATTCGCCGGAAGCAATCGCAAACTCGAACTTGAAGCCTGCCGCAGCTAAATTGAACAAATTTAGACTTAATCGCTTAATAAAAAACCTCGACCCGTCCAAGTGTGAAACAGAGGCAAACGAGTTTCTTCTTACACCCAACTACAAATCAATGAGTTCCCAGAATAATAATATAATCGAACCCAAAGAATCAACAAACAATGCACGGAAGATACCTGAGCTGGACCACCAAAGAGCCTCATGTTATTGCAAAAATCAGAGGGTCTGTTACTGTTTTGGATAGCCCAACAGGGCTTCGGCGAAAGACATGATCTTCCCTGTGAAGCTGTGGAAGAGAGACTCGATTTTGCATGTGAAGCAGTGAAACTGGACGAAGAGGCATAAGGGTTTTGGATAGAGTATCTCCTCCATTGATACGACAGGTTCAGCTTCGATTGGCGAATTCGTTCCCAATATGCCATCCTTTCTACTGCAAGATTTCAGAATGTTAAACCATACGCTGTTAAATACCGTCCAGAGAGGAGAGAAATGGGTGTATGAAAAACCCTAACCGGGATGGAAGATTGGTGAACAAGGAATTTAGGGGGGATTGGGCCGGTCATGGAAGATTACTGATGGGTCAAGGATTGGCAGATGCTAAAGGGTTCGAAAGGCCCACTTGTAGTTGCTTAGTTCTAAGGTGGCCTTCGAACGTTTAGATTTGAGCAATCATATTTTACCCTGTAAATTTTATCAAATTACTAAAAAATATCATATTTTTCATCTTCAATTTTATTAAATTACTTGAAATGTGTCATGTTAATAAATATAACTGAAATTGATCAAATTTAAAAATTAAAATGAATAATACCATATCTTCGTCGAGATATTCTGAATACGATACGTGACTTTTGATATGGATCTAATTAATAACTATATAAGAAGGAAAACATTATTAGCATGTAAAGATAATTTATTTTCTTAATTCACTGATAGACAATGACATAAAATTTCTATGTATTTTTACACTTGAGCACCTTAATTGTATTTTCTCTAAACGATAGAAGGACAATAAATTGATCTTTTTTTTAGTAGAGTAATGTTATTATGCCTTATAATTTATATCGCTCAACGCGTCACGCGGCTAATTAAGAAAAATTAAAAACATAAACATTTTTTGAAGAGAGAGGAGCCAGATGGGATGTTGAGGGATGAGAGGCGGTTGGAGAAAATTACGTACCAGCGGTAGAGGAGCCCGGCGACAGCTTGGTGTGGAGTGCATGTGTTACAAGCGACAACAGCAGAAAGATGTGAGAGCAACAAAGACTCAAAGAAAAACAGAAGGAAGAGAATGAGATTGATTC
>QEOT01008930.1:129469-175989 GCA_003123785.1 Pterocarya stenoptera | reverse complement strand
CAACTCAGGATAAATTGAAACAAAAATCAAATCTATGGCTGTAAGGGACCATAGATTTGATTAGGAACATAGAATCCTGTGAAAGACCACTGATATCCATCCACAACATTCTTGAATGAGCAAGCAGCCATAAAGTGCCCCAAACAATCCTATCTTTTCTTCCACCACTCTTTTATCCCACATCACAAAAATGCCCCCTGATGCTCCATTGGATGGTATGTAATGCCACCCCACTTGATTACAACCCACAACCTCCTAATAATGCAAAGGGGGGTAAATTAGTGTTTTAAATTTCGTAACGTACCGGCCGGTATGGCCGGTATTTTCCGTACCGGCCACCGGACCGGTATAGGTAAACTATATGTTTCGTACCGGCCGAAATACCGGCCGTACTGGCCGATATTTCGGCCCTTACCGGCCTGTGTACTGGTTTGTACAGGCCGGGTGATGATTTCTGCATCCAAAACCAGCCCATCGTCTATTGTTGTTGTCCCCAGCGCCACCACTTTTCAGCCTAGATACTGGCCACCGGTTCGCCTTCCTCGGTCAGTGGTTTCTGTGTTGTCACTGTCCATAGTAACGTCGGATTTGCAGCTCCAGAGGAGGACTTCAAAGAGAGAGTGCCTGCGTGTTTGACCTGCCATCGCAGGGCCTGATGGCCTTTTGGGTCATAAATTTTTGTCTTCCCTTTCTCGGCCCACGTTTTCCTTATTTTTCCCGAGCCCACAACTAAGCCCATGGTCCTCGCAGACTTGTAATGAGCCACTTGCCTTTTCTGACCTGAACCCAGGCCCATATCCCGGTTTTACCCACAATGCTACTCATCTCACAAAGCTCCATAGCCATCTTCCTCCAACCTTTACCTTCCAGTTCTTCAGGGATGATGATGATGAGACTTTTCCTTCCAAAGCCTCTGTATTCTACTATAGTAAGATATTTACCATATTCATTAGAGGACCTTTGTGCAATATAAGCACTGCTGCCTAGGCTGGATGTTCTGATAAATTCCTTGTTTCCGTCCAATTGAGAGAGCATTCTTCCAGAGTCTGCACCCAAGGTCACTGTTGGAATACCTAGTAGCTCTTTAGTCACCTTCCTTCCTCTCTCTATGATGCATACTGCACAACTTCCTGCAGATGAAATCTCAAATAACTTTGTCTCAATGAGGGCTACCTTCGAGCATTCCATCCTAAAAAAAGATTACATTTCCTAATAACGTTCGGAAAAATGCTCAACGTGTTGAAGATCACCAGCCATGTACAGAGAGAATTGCAGAAGACGAAAATATACCCCCCATAAGTAGAGAGGCCAAATCTTAAGCTAAATCATTAATTCGACCAAAAAAGAAGGCCAGCAATCGAACTGACTGACAGATCAGGTAAAAACAATTGGTGTAAAATACTTATACGACTTTGTAATACGCATTTTTTTAGATGAAGAAATCTACAAACATCAAAAGCAATTCCTATTGTTAATGAAACTCAACCCCATGTCAACTTGCTTCCTAAAAGATATGAAAATCAATTGTGTTCAACAGGACATAAGTAGATTAAGGCTGCACAATCCATGCTTGAAAATAATCATACATGTATACACACATAAGAACTAAGATGGGAATGGTTTCCAAAATTTCAATCTTCTTTGCAATAAAAATCTCCATTCTGAGTTATATGCCCCTCATAGGTGTATTATATTATTTTCATTATGATGCTAAAGTTAGCTTTCACTTGCAGCAAAGCCCCAAAAATAAATAAATTAACCTATTTTAAAATGCAAATCAAAGACAAAAATATAATGAGTCACTAAAAATATCCATATTTATAGAATGTTAAGAGATTTTCTAAATTTATACACACGTGTGGCTGTACATAGGTGAATTTTCTATCTTGATAATGATTGACCTCAGCACCCTTATGATCAATTCCTAATTCCACTCATCCCCATGACACCCAGGAGCACACATATACTATAAGTGAATTTAGAAGGATACCCATTTAAAGTCGGCACAGTAACCTGTGTATCTTGCATGCAGCTACTAAGATCAATAAAGTCGGAAGATTGAGAAACGAGAAGCTCATTAGTTGGAGATTTGTCATTGGCCATGTAATCATTGCTGTGACATGGTAAGAGATCATCTTTCATTCCATCTTGAGGAAATAACATAGAGAAAGACTTCTGAATTGATACAAACTGCATTCTTAATGGGCTCTGTTCTAATGTTACCATCTGGAACCAAGATGAAAAGAGAGACTTCATCAAAGATGAAAAATAGGAGCGTGTGAGGGATTAAAGATGAAGACTTCAAATAATATCCGACAGCAGGAACCCAACCTACCTTTGGAGGGTCATGTTCAAGGTCCACAAAAAGCAGCTGTGCCTCTGAGCTTAAGCTTAACCTTACATGCTCAGCGAGTCCTCTTACATGTATCAGATATATCATATCTTCTATGACCATTACTCTCAGATTCTCAAAAATGGGGGACTCCTGTGCATATTTATATTAAGAATGAAGTACAATCATCTTTGACAAACAATATCTGCCATACCGAAAAAAGGAAAGAAAAAAAAGCTACTACTATAAGCCATCATGAAACTGATCATTGAACCTAACAAAAATTCCACTTAAATGAACACTGTAATCGGCAAAGAAATAGTTTACTGACCAATCAAACACCAGTAAGAAATAGTTTGTGCCATCCCATAATTACAGATAAAAGAGATTTTTCTAAACTTTATGAACGTCCATTTACCGTTACCACCTCCTTTGACTCGTGACTGAAATATCACCACCTATCACACTATCCTCCCCCATCTTCTTACACCACACCAGACAGTAAGAGAGTAAGAAACTAAACATAGGAGCAACACACTGAAGAATTACCTATTTTTTGTTATTATTTTCTAGTGGATTTTGCTGCAAACTCAAAACAAGAGTGTTAGAGGGCATGATTGTATTGGGTATAGCCAATGAGCATATAAATGTAAAATATAAGCCAAGGTATATATAATGCAATAGTAAGAGGGTAAGCCAAGTTTCTGACTACCCATCATTTTCACTAAAAACCCTAATCTTGACATGGTATAAGAGCTGGTTTGCTAGTCTTTCAAGGATCTATTTTTTTCAAATTTCAGTTAGTTTAGATAAAAAAAAAAAAGGGCCCTCCAGGTTGTCGGAATTGGGTTGGTGTGCATATGGCATTGATGCGTTGGTTTCTTGAGATCGCCAATTCTTTCTGTCGTGGCTGGTGGTATTACGAAGCTGCCTGGTGTGGATGTGTTTTCTGGTATTTACAACTGTGGGGGAACAGTGTAGGTGGTCGTAGCTACGTTTGCCAACATTGCAGATCGCCAGTAGAGCCTCCACCAGAGGCAGGGTAAAGAAAGGAGGGTGTTTGTTTTCTCAGTTTGAAAACATCCACTCCCAATACAGTTTGTTCTCAATCCTGATTAGGATTCTATTCTTATCTCTAATAGTATCTCTTTGGAGACAGGAATAAGGTAATCCATATACGAAGCTTGTCCATCCTCATCCTAGTTCAATGTATTTCAGTTCAACCCACGACTGAATCATTTACTGGGTCACCAAATATTCCGCCTGCATTCATACCACCGATTTTGGTTTGATATGTATGGGTTCAAATATGAACATACCAGTTTATACCAGGACAGACCTGATTCACACAATCACAGACCCAATATCAACTGAAACTACCTGATTTTGCTGATATTTTCCGATACACAGCCGGTACAAACCGATACATGCCGGTATTTGCTGACTCAGTGCAACTTCACATTATTCTGGTCACTTTTTCATCCATTTCAGACTGGTGAAATGTTCGGGGGATTTTATGGTGGCTTGTTTGTTTAAGAATGTTGTAGACGGATTTTCGGTGGACTTTCGTTGGAGTCCATGGCCCAAATATAGATCATACTAGAAGTTTATTATGGGAAGAGTTGGCAGGACTAAGTAGCATATGGGACTTACCTTGGTGTATTGGTGGGGATTTCAACGTCACTTGCTTCCCGAGTGAAAGATCGGGTTGACTCTAGTTTTAACCCAGCTATGGTGGATTTCTCTACTTTTATTTCTGAACAATGATTTAGTGGATATTCCTCTTGCAGGTGGCTCTTTCACTTGGTCTAACAACCAAGAACTCCCCTCTTGGTCAAGGATCAATAGATATTTAGTATCACTAAAATGGCAAGCACACTATCCTGATCTCATTCAAAAGCGACTCCCAAGGTTGTGTTCATATCACTTTCCTATCCTCCTTGACTGTGGAGGTCTCCGTGGAGGCCCAAAGTACTTCAAGTTTGAGAATATGTGGTTGAAGTCAGAAGGATTTCTTGACAAAGTAAGACAATGGTGGTCTTCTTATCAAATTCTATGGAAAACCAAGTTATGTCGTGGCATGCAAATTGAAGTCCCTAAAGAAAGATTTGAAGGTATGGAATGAGCACCTGTTTGCTGATGTGGGAGTTCAAAAAACAAAAACTCTCTTTGAGGAACTCAAGGGTTTGGAGGGAGTGGAAGAGGAGAGGGAACTATTTGAAGCAGAGAGGGCTCGCAAAATCCAAGTGATAGTGGATATTGAAAAGGTCTCTCTATTGGAAGAAATATCTTGGAGACAAAAGTCGAGAGCACTATGGTTGAAGGAAGGGGATAAATGCACCAAGTTTTTCCACCGGTTGGCTGATTCACATAGGAGAAACAATGCCATAGAAATGCTGATGATTGATGGGGTGGCTTCCTCAAACCAAGATGAGATCTCTAATCACGTTGTCAAATATTATGAGAATATGCTCTCGGAAAAATTCTCTTGGAGACCGAGATATCTAGGGCTTACTTTTGACGGCCTTGGCTCACAGGAAGTTGAACAGCTCAAACAACCATTTGAAGAGACGAAGGCTAGGGGAGTTTTGAAAAGCATGGTGAGTGACAAAGCTCCAGGCTTGGATGGATTCTCTATAACTTTTTTCCAAACATGTTGGGAAGTGCTCAAAGAAGACATGATGGGGGTCTTTCATGAGTTTCATGAAAGTGGGAGGTTTGAAAAATGCCTTAATGCAACTTTTACTGCACTCATTCCCAAAAAACCTGGAGTTGTAGAGGTAAGTGATTATTGCCCCATTAGCTTGGTGGGTGGGGTGTACAAGATTTTCTCTAAAGTTTTGGCAAATAGATTGAGTAAGGTGATCGAGAAGTTAATATCACAATCTCAAAATGCTTTTGTCAAAGGTAGGCAAATTCTTGACTCAGTGCTTATTGCTACCAAATGCTTGGATAGTAGACTCAAGTCAGGAGAGTAAGGGCTTTTGTACAAGCTGGACAAGGAAAAAGCTTATGATCATGTCAATTGGAGATTCTTGCTTTACATGCTTGAGAGATGTGATTTTGGTATGAAATGGTGTACTTGGATCTATCATTGTATTTCTACGCCTTGCTTCTCAACTTTAGTGAATGGCACACCAAAAGGCTTTTTTAAAAGCTCATGAGGCTTGAGACAAGGTGACCCTCTATCTCTGCTACTTTTTGTTTTTGTGATGGAAGCATTTAGCTAGATGATATCAGGCATTGTGGATGGTGGTTTCATATCTGGATTCTCAGTGGGGGAAGCCACTACTGGGACTCTCATCATGTCCCATCTATTATTTGTCGATGACACCCTAATTTTTTGGGGGCTCGACATGATCAAATTTGAGCCTTGAGGGCTCATTCTTTTATGCTTTGAAGTTGTATTAGGGGGGTTAAAAGTGAACTTGGCCAAATTAGAAGTAGTGTCAGTGGGGGATGTTCCTAATGTAGAGAGCATGGCTTCCATTTTGGGATGCAAGATATCTCAGCTGCCAATGAAATACCTTGGCCTCCCATTGGATGCTTTGTTCAAATTAATATCTATTTAGGATAATTTTCTAGAAAAAATGGAGAGGAAATTGGCTAGTTGGAAAATGATGTATTTATCCAAAGGTGGTAGGGTCACCCTAATCAAAAGCACTCTTTCCAACTTGCCAACCTATTTCCTATCATTATTTCCGCTCCCCATAAAGTGGCTCATCACATGGAGAAACTCCAACGTGACTTTGTTGGAGAGGGGGGGGATCAATGATGAGTTCAAATTTCACTTGGAGAAATAGGCCAAAATTGGCTCTCCTATTCAAGAAAGAGGTTTGGGTATTTTAAACTTGTAGTTTTTCAGCAGAACTTTGCTTGGTAAGTGGCTATGGAGATATCACAATGAGAGGGGGGCCTTGTGGAGAATCGTCATTGAATTGAAGCATGGGAAACCATGGGGGAGGATGGTGTACCAAAGAGGTGAGTGGGCCTCATGGTGTGGGGCTATGGAAGCATATAAGAAGAAGTTGGGATACATATTTAAGATATACCCGCTTTAAAGTGGGTGATGGATCCAAAATTATATTTTGGTATGATGTATGGTGTGGTGATAGGGCGCTCAAGGAAACTTTTCCACAAGTTTATGGCATAGCAAGCATTAAAGAAGCCTCGATTGCAAACCTCTTCATACTCTCTAACGACACTCCCGAATGGAATATCACATTCTTTATAAATGCACAAGATTGGGAAATTAGGGCTTTTTTCGGAGTTCTATGACCTAGTGTACTCCACCTGGTTGTTGGCGGGAGTTGAAGATAAGATCTTTTGGTGCCCTTCTAAGATAGGGAAGTTCTCAGTTTGCTTCTTCTACAAAGCCATGACAATGCACAGTACAAATTCATTCCCATGGAAGAGTATTTGGAAGACAAAGGTGCCCCTAAAGGCAAAATTTTTTGTATGGTTGACCATCTACTACTTCATTGTTAGATTGCCAGAATAGTGTGAGATTAGCTTGGTGATGCCGAGTCGGGTAGTGGACCTCCAAGCTTCTTGGAAAGCCATTCAAGGTAACTCTAAGATCGCCTCTATTTGGAAGATGGTTCCAATATGTTTATGGTAGTGTTTTTGGAGGGAGAGGAACAAAAGAAGTTTTGAAGATCAAGCACGGTCAATGGATGAGCTTAGAAGTCTATTTTTCAATACTTTACTCTATTAGTTGATTGTAATTGATTTTCATGGCTTGTCATCTCATGAATCCCTTGTATCTCTAAACTAAGCACGCCTAGACACTGCTCTTGTATATGTCCCATATACATGGGCTCTTGCCTATTCTTTTGATCAATAAAATCTTGTTCACTGTTCAAAAAAAAAAAATTTAATATATGTGTGTAATATATGAGCGAGCTAACAAGTCTAGCTAAGGTTTATATGAGCATGTCCAAAAACTTTAATTGAGTCAGGCTAGTTTTATACAAGTTTGTATCATTTAATAATCGAGTCTAATTTTTTGTTCACAAACATTCTATTTAATAATCAAATCGAGTCGAATTTGAGTTTAATCAAGCCAATTTTGAGCTGCCTATAGAGTAGCATTGTTTATTTACAGCCCTATACCAATATTTTTTTTTTTTATAAGTGCTGCTCCTGTGGATCAATTGAGAAAGAATTTTTTACTGGGATCAAACTCAGAAATACTTTCAGAACAAACAAATCAATGAACTATGAAATAGTGATAGAAATGCAGGCATTGCAGATTGATTAGCTGTTACTTCACATTTCTTACAGTCCAAGAATAATTTTGTGGCTCTCCTGAAACACATATTGGATGAAGTCTAATATGGTTTTGAAGGTGAAGATGCCATTATGAATATTGGTTTCAAAAATATTTTAATGTGGTTTTTATTTCATGAAAGGATTAGCGATCATAGACAAGATCTGTAACTCTTCACAATTCAAAGGAGAATTAAAGGCTCTTTGGTAACTGGATCTTTTCCAGAACTTTCTAGGAGCTCCTAATAGTCACAGGTTTATTTTCTTTAGGTCTACATTGGTCTTTATAGGATTTTATCAGACATTTAGGGGATGTTTGAATAATAAGATGAGATGAGAATTTTGTGAATAGTAAGATGGTTTGTGAATAGTAGTGAGATAGTTTAAGTTAAGTATTTATTAGGTTTTGGGAGAGGAGAGAGAAAAGTTGAATAAAAAATATTATAAAGTTAAAATATTGTTAGAATATAATTTTTAATCTTATTTTTGTTTTGGAATTTGAAAAAGTAGAATTATTTTTTGTTTTTTGTTTGAAAGTTTGGAAAAGTTTGGGAAAGTTGTAGTTTGAAAAAGTTGTAATGATTAGTGTGAAAGTGTTTGTATTTGAATGATGTTTGGGAAGGAAATGAGATGATTTGAGATGAGACGAGACGAGACAGGATGAGATGAAAATTGTTTCCAAACATCCCCTTAGTTTAATAGTCAAATTAGAAGTTTTAGTGCTAAGAAAGAATCAAAGATACTTTTCTCGTGCACTTTAATGAACTCAAAAATTTTATTATAAAATATTGGTTTTGATTGTTGAGGCAGGATTTCCTAGCACACTTCTCTCTTCTTCCTCACTGCGCATTGGTAGTGTTCATGGGTACTCTTCACAGCCTTGGAATAGCCATGAACTTCTTTTCTCCTTTTACAATCCAAGTCAGGTCCATTATCCTATGCCCTTTGTGTAACACCCCACATCTATGGGAATGGGATCCCAAATTGCCTGGGAGGAAGAAGTTCTTGACATATATAATAATTCTGATGGAGCTTCAATTATAACCTTGACTAGTTGTTTTGGAGAATATGCCTAGATGCGACTTGTGTTTTTCTTGGGTCATTCAATTTGAAACCTTAAAACCATAAAATCTCCAACCTTCAAATCCCAAATCATCCCTTTAAACATCCTTAAAATCAAAACATATATCACCAACACGAATTGTCACAAGTAGTTTCCCCAGTTTCCAGCTTTTTTCCTCCATCAAGATTCAAATCATACCAAGGTTTATCACAAGCATAGGCAGACAATTCCCTCAACCTAAGAGGCAGATCTATCAACTTTAGAAATCGTGAGGGTTCAAGTCTCTCTATCCCCAAATAAAAAAGGCCAAGTTGGCTCCATAATTATTTATTTGATCTGCTCTTTTCTTATAATTAGCAGTTTAAAATTCATTAGTTTCTGGCTGATATTACTTTTTTGCAAATTGAGCTGATTGGGATTTTTTTCCTTATTTCTTCTCATATGATAGGCAGCTAACAACCCTAAAACAGAATCTCCTAACAATCTAACAAGGCAGTACAGAGTAAAACCTTTTGAATAATTTTCATGAGTCCACATAATCGCTCCTGAAGCTCAGGCATCTTTCCACCATAGTCAACCATTACAGCTGCCCTCATACCAGTACACAAGGCCAGTATATCTGCCAGAAAATATTCCAAATTCACAATTGATATGCATAAAAAGAAATTATTCAAAATTATAAATTACTCGAAGACAGTGCATCCTTTTAAAAAAAGATAAAAGGTTCCCCAGTTACATACACTGGAGCAATAACAGTATACAAGTGAAAGAGTCAATAGCTTGTAATACATAAAAATGGTCAGTGTCTGAGATGAAAACAGTGCATACTCACTCCAAACTATGTGAATTTCTCACAAACATAACAATTCACATCTATGGAATATAACATTCACCATAAAGGAAAAGAAACTAAAACTCGGATCATAGGGCACGTTTGGCTTGGAAAAATGATTAAGCGTTTTCATTTTCCAGAACCACTCATTTTTACACGAATTTCTATTTATTTCTCAAAAAATGAGACCAGAAATTAGGATATGTTCAGTAACGAAAGAAAATCTATAGCATCTACACTACTTGGACTACTAGGAAATCCAAAACTCCCCACAATTGAGTACGATAAAACTGCTTGGCTTAGTTGTGGACGGGCTTTCAAATTTTGCAAGCTAAAAAAAACCAATGTAGCAGTTCCATTGTTCAGAAGACCAAAAAAAAGAAAAAGGAAAATTGAGTCCCAAAATTGAAGAAAAAACAAAAAAGGGAGCAATTTAAAAAAAAAAATTAAAAGAAAGTGAATTGAACAGGACCAATTTCGAGTCGGCGCTTGGATGGAAATTTGAGACGCCATTTGAGGAGAGAGAGAGAGGAGTCCAACACCTTCAGTGCTTCATCCATTTCGGCTACCTCCATTTCACAAGAACAAGAAATTTTCTCCCACTACGTATGACCCAATTTCATTCTATTTCCCCTCTCTTTTTTATTTTATTTTGAAACAAACTTCTCAACAGTAACTATTCACTGTATCACACTTTACAATCTATGAAAAAAGAATTATAAGTTTGAGGTGTAAGAGTCAATACTAATTGATGTATAGCATTCCTCTATTATTTTTGGGCAATTCCACGGTATGAAGAATAAAATAAAATAATAATAAATTAATGGTTAATCCACCCATTGGGTCGTTACATCAATTTTTAAATATGGGCAGATATTTGCCAGCATTTAGACAATAGCCCGTTTGGATATAGAAACGGTTCCATCACATCTCATCTCATTTTATCATTATAATTTTTTTTTAAAATTTATAAATAAAATATAATAAACAATTCAACGTTTACAAATCTCAAAATAATAATAATATTCTAATAATATTTTATTCAACTTTCAAATTTTATCTAAAACCATCTTATCTTATTTCACTATCCAAATGTATCTAAACTATTCGGTTGTTTGGATATTGAGATGGCTTCATTTCATCCCATTTCATTTAATTTCATCTCATATATTTTAACATCTAAATATTACTCAAATATACACGTTTTCAATTTTAAATTTTTAAAATTATCGTCTAATCATTACAATTTTTCTAAACTTTCAAACAAAACACAAAAAATAATTCATTGTTTTTAAATCCAAAACAAAAATAATATTCTAACAAGATTTTAACTTTATAATATTGTTATTCTAACTTTTTTTTTTCTCATTTCTCAAAACCTTATAAAGCATCATAACTCAAATCATTTTACTACTATTCATAAATTTTTCATCTCATCTTATTCCCGGTTACCCGTGCTTTCTGTTCACTTGCTAGCGTTGATCCTTTAATGCTGGTCATTGCAATCGAGTGTTAGGGTTGGCACACCCCGTCTCTCCCCTTTGACTTGTTTCCTGCACGGGGCATTCCCTTTTTGTTAACACAATTCATGGGTTGAGGCCCTTTGATGACTCCTGGATCGTGGGAGGGTAGATTCCAATTTGAAAGGGGCCTTAGCATCTGGCCCAGGCCCAACCTAATGGACTGGGAGGGGAATATTGTTTTGTTTGGTGTGAATTCCTTTATTTCTAGGGGCGCTTCGGCATCACGTCTCTAACAGATTGATTGTGCACTTGAGTGCGCTCGTTCGACTTCCTTCGTTTGGATAACAGCTGACGGCTCACCTCTTGTGTCGCTTCATGCAACACGTATCGCAGGATTTGCACCCGTTCACCACAACATGTGCTGGTTTGTGGCTTGGGGAACTTCAAACGACGTGAGTGCCTATTTACCTTGGTATTATAAGCTTTGAAGATGGCGTTATATGTGATGCCCTCAACCTCCGCTTGGGATGAAACAGAGGCTTAGAGCGTCGGGACATGCAACACAAGGTTACATACCCCCGTATATGGCAGTTAATATGCAATGCATCCTAGTATGCAACTAGCAGTATGCAATAATCGCAGCGGAATAAGGGTGATTAGTAATAACTCATGCCAAAATGGACTATAAACATCCCAATAGCATTAATAACCATCATAAGTTCAACTTAAGGATAGCATTTCCTTAATACAAACTACTTAATCCAAGTTTCATGGTTAGATCAACTATTTCATACGCTCTGAAATATGAAGAGTTAATGCTTATGAGCATGAAAATTATTTGTAGTCTTCGTTCAAAGTTCGGCTCCTCTTCAACTATTTGCATCCAGCGATCCATCATGTTGATCATCTACCGGTCTTGACACAACTTCTATTATTTCGGGATGAATGATAGTGATCCCACAAGGGGTGAGATTTACACGAAATCTTAATAAATTAAACAATCAATTTGCACAGAGATAAATTATGCATGAAGAATGATAAATATGAAGTGTATGAAATGCAAAAAAATGTGCATATGTCTCTCATCCAGATTTTTCAACATTTTTTAGAAAAACCTTGATGCACTTGTTTTCAGAGATCATTTTCACTTTCTTATTCTTGAAATATGACATTTCGAAATAAAAAATTTCATACTTCATTGCTTTCGAAAACTATAACATTTCATCATTTATTAAAGCCATAATTAACATACGTATGGTGGCAACACAGTTCTCCATGGGCACCGTGAGCACCTACCGGTGATATTAGCGTAGCTCATGTTGACACCACCTCTTTGTTTGCAGATATCATTCTCAATACATTGATAATAAAACATAATATCATCATAACATATACACCTATCAGTATTAGGTGTCATAACATATGACTTCGCTCTGACATTCTTTAAAAAGAACACATTCGAAACCCGTTGACTGTCTATTCTTAAATACTCAAGAGTAGACAGATGAGTTCCACTATGATAATTCCTCATCCTAACCTTTGGGATCGTGACAAAATTCATTTTCATTTTATGCTTAAAAAATGTGTTTTATGACATGTGCATATATAACAAGCTTTTTATGTGAAAATGACATTTATATATGCAATATGCTAAAAAGTGATAACTGAAATATGAATGATGCATTTATCAGTAAATCATAAATAATCTGTCAATGTGTAAGTTAAAGGCCAACTTACAAACTTTCGGAGTAATTGAAAATAATGTTGTAGCTGCGTAAATCAAGTGCGTACTAAGTTAGGATTAATACTTCTATGGGTTAAGTTCAAAATCAAATGTTTCAAAAATTAGTATTTACAAAAATACTCCTAGACCCTCAAAAATTGCTGCTAAGGTCCTAAATTTTCACTAATTGCAAACGAATTCCAAATTTGATAAAAATTCATAAACTTTTTATTTTTGGCATTCTAAAACCATTTATGCCCTTGGAGTTTCAAAAATCAAAGTGGAACTTGCTCAAATGGTCCCAACCCGTGACATGCACTCTAGTTGATGCCTAAGTGTATTTTCAACTATTGGTCTATATGAATGCATGCATATGAGATTTTATTTAATAAAAAATGATCATTAACATCTTTAATGACATAATGAAGACTAATTCTAGGATAATAGAGTTCATCCCAACACTTAATCATGGCTAAGATATCCTTAATCTCTACTTCATCCAAAACCGATTCTCATAATAGATGATCAAAACAAGATAGATTCATAACCTATCATGGCATGCTTCTAACCACAATTTACACCTTCCATAAATATGCCAAGATAATAATAAATCATATCAAATCATGCTTAAGACATGCCATAGCTAAATTCCCACTTAAAATCATTTAATTATCCAAACCATCTCTTAATAGACCTGGTTTTGCATTAATCATGGTAACCTTTTCTAAACTCAACCAAAATTCACTCCAATACCTAAAAACAAAGCTTGAGATGTAAACTAAGATCAAGGGCAAGAAAACTTACAACTCTCGTAGCCTACTCAAGCTCTTAGCTCAAGAACTCTCAAGAACACTTAAACTCACTCACTTTTGGTTTCTCTCAAAAATAAGGAGGAAGATTTCTCTCTATGCTCAAGGGGGAGTTGGAGATTAGGTGTGGAGGAAATGAGAAGGGGAGGGGACCTTTTATAGGCGGCCAAGGGGAAGGGGATGCTAGCTTTGGCCAAGGGGAATGATGGAAGATGGTGTATAAATCTGAAATTTCCAGATTTGCACTTCATCACGTGTGTCATCATGTGTAGGTCAAAACAGTGCCCTAAACCATCATGATTTCACTCCTTTGGTTACTACATTACTCCTATGGGGGCTAGCCAAGTCATGGGGCAGAGGAGAGGGAAGAAAAATCATCAAAACCACCTAGGGGCTGACAGGTTGAGTTGGTTTTTACCTTGGCAGATTTTTATTATTGCTTTGACTAATCCATCATGAAGGTGCAGCCCAAAATAAGGTGATGGGATGGAGGTGTCCTGCTGAAATCCCAGACTGCCTTCTACAGTTTGCGTCCTTTTGAGCAGGGGAATAGTGGCCTGAAACCATCTTGATTTCTTTCCTAATGTGGCTACAATGGTTCTACACTGGTGATAAGTGTGATTTTATGCGATTTCCATCCTGGCTTGTGAGAGGTAGCGCGAATTGAAGAGAGCCGACGATATTTGGGTGAGGAGCCTTGTCCAGTGGGCAGCAAAGAGATTTCTCTTACCCAAAGACGAGAAGGCTTACCTCTCGGTAGGCGATGAGATTCGCGACTAGAGGGCGAAGACTTGGGAGTGATGACTTGGCGCCAATAAATAATTACCTTATGGGCGAGAAGACTTGGCGCGATAAGGTTCTGGGCGAGAAGACTTGCCGACAAGGTTCTAGGCTAGAAGGCTTGGGAAACTAGTCTAACCGACCAACTTAAAAGTCCAAACTAAACGACATCGTGGTAACAACTAGAAAAGTCGAGGGGAGTCTTTCATCCTGGTCGGGAGTCTTTCCACTCAGTAGCCGAGAGGAGTCTTTCATCTTGGTTGGGAGTCTTTCCACTCGATAGGCGAGAGGAGTCTTCATCTTGGTCGGGCGTCTTTCCACTCGGTAGGCGAGGAGAAGTCTTCATCCTGGTCGGGAGTCTTTCCACTCGGTAGCCGAGAGGAGTCTTCATCCTAGTCAGGAGTCTTTCCACTCGGTAGTCGAAAGGAGTCTTTCTACTTGGTAGGTGAGAAGAGGGTCGTGTGGTTTTCATGACCACCACGCCCGATCATTTTCAGTGCACACGACATCTACCTGGTGGGATAATTCCCCCCAACCAGGATCAATCTATTGCTAACCACAAAATCTAAGCTCCACAATCAATCTGATGGCAACCAAAACCTTACGAGCTCCACAATCAATCTAATGGCAACCAAAACCTTCTGAGCTCCACAATAAATCTGTTGGCGACCAAAACCTTCCAAGCTCCACAAGTCAAGCCGCATATTACTGAATCTTTCATTTAGATAATTCCGATATTCTTGGGATAATTGCCTTTTAGGGGCCTCTTGGCATTGATCCTCAAAATTAATTAAGTACTAAAAATTCTCCAAATAATATCAAGTTCCAAAATTATCATTTTTCCGCAAAAACCACTATTGCACTAGACTCTTCTAATAATTATTCCAAACCCAAAGTATAAGGTCCTCTTGCCAACTCAAATATCCAAAATTATTCTTATTCTAGAATATCTCCACTCCTAATTAACTAGAATTAAGGATACTAAGGTCAAGGCCTAAGGAGCTTTTTAGGCAAGGTGTTACATTATACCTTGGCATGTTTACCAGCGGACTGCTACTTCCTTTTTACCGACTGGTTCGTGACGTGCTGGACTACCTTCATCTGGCTCTAGCATAGCTCCACCCCAACGCGTGGAGGATTCTAACGTGCTGTTTCGTTGTCTTGCGCTGAGGACTGGAGGAGGTCAACCCAGAGCACCTGGAGCTCACTGCTTGGGAGTTCCTTCTAACCCACAACATTTTGAAGCAGAAGGAGAATACTTGTAGTTTTCGATCTCGTCAAGGGCAGAAGGTGGCCCGCTTGGAGGAGTTGCACAATCAGGTCAAAGACTGGAATCAACGATTCTTTTTTCTCTCCAATAAGGGGTGGGAGTTTCCAGCTGGACAAACTACTCGACAAGAGTTCCCCGTTCGTGCTATCTGGGGGATCGTGCCAAAGGATAAGGATATTCGGCCGACGCCCACCAAGGAAGAGGATAGTTGGCTAGAGATCATCTGACCCTGGATGAAGTCGCATGAGGAGGGAATTTAATTTTAGGCTTTGTTGGAGGAGGCTAGTGTAAGGCGATACCTGGCTCCCTCGGTGCAAACTCACTTTGATGATCATCGCATTCCCATGTGACCCATTGCCCCCTAGGGGCATAAGAGGCCTCTAAGCCTACCACTGGAGGGGAAGGGAAAAAGCCTCGGATAAAGGAGCCTGGGGATAGCAGCTCCAACTCTACTCTGCCACCCTTTCCTGGACAATCTTTTGTTCTAGTGGTTGTTCAGGAGGAAAACTTGAAGAGTAAGTAAGATAAGCTCAAGTCCAAGGTCAAACAGATAAAGGACTTAGAGGTCTAGGTTGCCCTGGCCTGGGCCATAGTGCATACATGGAACCTGTGGGTGGAGGAGTTGGAAGCCAAGTTGGGCAAGATGAAGTGTTAGCTGACCTCCCACAACACCGTTATTGAGGATTTTAGGTTGGACTTGACCCAAGTCCACGATATTGTCCCTCGCCTAAATGATTAGCTAAAGTAGGTCAGGGTTGTTTGCAACCAGGCCTGGTCTTTTGGTTATCTGGAGAGCTTGGAGAGGATACGGGACCATGTGCTGGTGAACCCGCAGGATGACTTGAGGTCCCTGGATCTGGCGTCTCTTCCCTCGGACGTGGCGACGCTGAAGCACAACACCACTATAGGCAAGGACTTGATGTTGTATGTCTTCCCCAACGACCCCATCGGCTAATCTTGCACTTTTTTTTTTTTGTACTTTTATTCTTTATTTTTCCTGTAAAGAGACATTTGTAATGGATTCCTTTTCTGTACGTATAAGCTTGTATTCTTTAATTGTACAATATATAAATATACATATATATCAATGACATTCTTTTCCCACGATCTCTTTGCCTTCTCTTCTTCATTGTTATGCCTTATTTTCCCTTTTTATGGGTGCACAAAAAAGGTCGAGATAGGTGGGGCACTGGTGTGGTAAGGAGTGGATTGAACTACTTTTGGTTGTTGAGGATTAAGTGTAGGGATCCCCTTCACTTCGTGCTTTGTCGCGACCCTGTAGCGAGGGTGGTTGGGCAGTCGACAGGCTAGACCTAGCTACCCCTTCTTGGTTGGGAGTTAACATGGTCGGTCAGTCAAAGTATAGGCCCGCCATGACTTCTCCGTGAGAGGGGTCGCAGCTCGTCTTTCTTTCAAGGATGGGGAGCGTAACCATGCCAAAATATACTGAGTTAGTTAGCATAAATAATTCAAACTTCAAATTTGACATGATCAAACCTGGGTGGTTGGAAAGATAAGTAGTCAAGCAATCAAGGGATGGACTCACGTTCCTCCATGAGAGAGGTCGAGCAGTTTGGAGACTAGACTCGCCTCTTTAAGCCTCAAGGGGAGGTAAGATGTCGGGCAGTCTAGGGGATGGACCCGCGCTACGCCGTGGTGGAGGTCGGGCAGCCTGGGACTAGACTCGCCTGTTAACTCTCTACGAGAAGATAAGTAGTCTGGCAGCCAAGGGCTCAATCCACTCTCTTTCGTGAGCGAGGTCGAGCAGCTTGGAGACTAGACTAGCCTTTTTGAGCCCCACGGGGAGATAAGATGTCGGGCAGCCAGGGGGCTGGACCCAAGCTTCGCCGTCAGGGAGGTTGGGCAACCTATAGACTATACCTATCCTGTTGAATCTCCACGAGAAGGTAAAATGTCGGGGAGCTAGGGGCTGGAATCGCCCTTCAAAGTGAGGGAGGTTGGGTAGTCTGAGGCTTGACCCACTTGTTGACTCATCACGGGAAGGTAAGTAGTTGGGCAACCAAAGGCTGGACCCGCGTTCCTCCATGAGAGAGGTTGAGCAACCTCAAGACTAGACTCGCCTCTTTGAGCCCTACAAGGAGGTAAGATGTCAGGCAGTCAGGGGGCTGGAACCGTGCTTCGCTGTGAGGGAGGTCGGGCAGCCTGAAGACTAGACCTGCCTGTTGACTCCCAACGAGAAGGTAAGATGTCGGGCAGTTAGGGGGTTGTTCCAGCGCTTCACCGTGAGGGAGGTCGGGCAGTCTGAGGATAGACTCACTTGTTGACTCATCACGAGAAGATAACAGTCGTGCAGCCAAGGGTTGGACCCATGCTCCTCCATGAGAGAGGTCGAGTAGTCTAGAAATTAGACATGCCTCTTTGAGCCCCATGGGGAGGTAAGATGTTGGGCAGTCAAGGGGCTGGACTCACGCTTCGCTGTGAGGGAGGTCAGGCAGCCTGAGGCTAGACTTGCCTATTGACTCTCCACGGAAAGGTAAGATGTTGGGTAGCCAAGGGCTGGGTCTGCGCTCTTTCGTGAGAGAGATCGAGCAGCCTGGAGACTAGACTCACCTTTTTAAGCCCCACGGGGAGGTAATTAGTCCTGCGAGACAACACACAGTTCTAAGAAAAATATAACTTTATTAATCATTTGTATACATGTTCACATTTTCTCACAAAAGAACTTCCATAGGTGCTCTGCATTCCATGAGTGCGGTAGCTCTTTCCCTTGAGCATCTTGGAGTCAATAGGAGCCTGAATGGTTGTTGGCAATAACAACGTACGAACCTTCCCATCTTGACCCTAGCTTTCTCTCTTCTCGGGTAGTTGTCCATGTCTGTCTCAGCACTAGGTTATCAACCTTAAAGGATCTTAGCCTGACTATCTTGTTGAAGTACTGCTCGGTCTTCTCATCTCGGCGTCTTGTCTTTTCTCCTCCAATAGGTCGAGCTATTCTTTTGGTCTTTCATCATTGGAGTCTTGGTCGAAACGGTGGATCCTGTAGGTGGGCATCCCCATCTTGTCTGGCACCACCGCCTCATTCCTGTAGGTGAGGGTGAAGGGGGTCTCCCCCATTGGAGTTTTGACAATGGTCCGGTAGGCCCATAGCACCCCAGGGAGTTCTTTTACCCAAGTCGATTTCCTCTCATCGAGCCTCCTCTTCATTATCACGAGTAATGTTTTGTTGGTTGCCTCAACTTTCCCGTTGGCCTACGGGTGTCTCGGGAACGAGTATCGAAAGTTTATTCCCAAGTCTCTGCACCAGTTGCAGTAGTGATCCGAGTCAAACTACCCACCGTTGTTCGAGATTATGTAGTGAGGGATGTAAATTTGTACACTATGGCCTTCCATAGGAATTAGGTGATGTTGCTCGATGTTATCGTTGCTAGGGCCTCAGCTTTCACCCATTTGGTGAAATAGTTGATAGCCACGACTGCACTCTTCAAGCCTCCTTTGCCCAGGGGTAGGGGCTGACTAGGTCAACTCTACACAGCGCAAAGGGCCATGGTGACATGATCGACGTCATCTCCTCCGACAACAGTGAGGTATTAGGGCATACTCCTGACACTTCTAGCATTTTCAGACAAATTGTTCTGCATCTTTGAGGGCGCGTGGCCAGTAGTGTCCCACCCTCACTACCTTTCTCGTCAATGCTTTCCCGTTTGAGTGGTTGCTACACACTCCTTCATGTATCTTCGTCAGGATATACTGTGCTTCTTCGGGCAAGATGCATCTCAATAGAGGTGCTGAGTAACCTAGCCAGTACAAAACTCCATCCACAAGGGTGTTCCTTTCCTCCCACTTTTCATCAGGTAGGTCATTGGCATCCAGGTATCTGATTATCTCTGTGGCCCATTCTGGAGCTCCTGACCTTACTTCAGAGATCTCTGCCCTTACTGTGGGGGCATCCACTATTCTGATCATTGTCTACTCTGGCAGAGGGGCATCTTCCTGCTCAAATGTGGCTTTTGCCAACCTGTCGGCCTTCTGGTTCTCTACTTTAGGCACCTGTTGAATTTGGAAATACCGGAAGTGGCTGCATTTTTTCTCCCACCAACATCAAATATTTCATTAGCTTCTCGCATTTCGTGGTGAACTTCCCCCACACCTGGTTGATAACCACTTGGGAGTCATCCCTCACTTTCACTTCATCAGCGCCCAATGACTTAGCGAGTGCTAACTTGGCTAGCAATGCTTCATACTCCGCTTCGTTGTTGGTAGTTTTAAACACCAGTCTGATGGCATAGTTGTACTCTTCTCCAGCATTCGTAATGATATGCACCCCTCTCCACTCTTCCTCTAGCTAACAAGATGAGCCATCGACGAAGACCTGCTAGGGCTTCACGGGAGGTGCATCTCAGACCTCTTTTGGGAAGCAGGTGAACTTTGCGACAAAGTCTGCCAGCATTTGTGACATTCCTAGATTTCGCTTGGGATCGGCTGACATTTGAAGCATCGGGACATGCAACACAAGGTTATCTGTCCTCGTTCATGACAATTAAAGATGCAATGTGTAACAGCCCGCTAGAAATTCAACTATGAAATTTCTATTACCTTTAGGAATCTCGTGAAAACTCCATAAGTTTTCATGAATCGACCAATCATATAGGTTTTAGTCTGTCAACATAGTTTGTGTTATCACTCACTATGGTACCAGAAGTGCGATTCCAATTATTTGGAGTAGTTATAAGTGTTAGAATGCATTATGGTCTGCGCCATTAGACTCAGTTGATTATTTAGGATTTTATGGTGCAATAAGTCTATTTTTATATTTTCGGACGAAACGCTTGTTTGAAACTATGAAATTATTTCTAGGGGCACTTCGAGGTTGAATTTTGGTAAATAGTTTTCACTGTAGGTTAATATGAATATTTAAGAATTTTTAGTGCTAAGTTTATGATTTACTTTTCCTGAGTGAATAGTAACCTCGTTATACGCACCAATTACAGTGTTTCAAAATCACAGTGTGGAATGTCCAAATTAGATTAGAAATATTTTATTTGGACACTTAGCAGGATCTTAGTCACACATAGTGAATAGTATTAGACACTTGGCACCTTGAGGAACGTTTGATGGATTTGAAGGAATCAAGGTGTGAGATCATGCCACCTAAGCAAAAATCCTATTACATTCGACCAATCGAATTGTGCCAAACCAAAGAGGATTTCCACCCTAGTGAAATCCTATATGGTTGGAATCCAATTGTGAACCCAAAAGCATGATTGAAACCAAAATCCTAAACGGTTTTATCCAAACCATAAAGTTGACCTCCAAAACCTAAATGAATCAGTTTCTAGCATTCTGTTTAATCGCTTGATTAAATTACTTTCACATGCAATTAATCATTTAAATTTACGTTAGAACATAATTATCCAACCTTGTTAACCTTGGAGAATTTTTGCGCCAAATGATATTGGATTTGGGCTTGATAGCAACCCAAACTCTCTTAAAACCCCAAAATGTAGGCCCATTCGGTTTAGGCCCATTAAGGCCCATGAATTTGGTCTCATTAGCATTGATTCTTGGCTAAGTTTACACCCCCACTCAGCCGACCAGATCTTTCCAAAAGAGATTTTAGAAGGTTTTGAAGAAAAATATCTAAAGGGCCACCTCACTCTTTCACTTCTACACTTCACATTGAGAAAAGATTTTGGGCTGATTTTTGTTTAGTGTAATGGGAAGAAAAGGCCAACACTCAAACTCTATTTCAGTCCTATCACTTTTCATATCTTGTGTAAGAGGCTCTCCAGTCCACTTTCCACGAAAAATTAGCCATTCTTTACACTTTTCCGTGATAGAACACAAAAGACTCTTTCGGGCAGTCTTTTTGGTCTCTGTTGAGTGCTTAATTCGAAGCTTTTGTAAGTGTTTCTCACAAAAATTCTTTCATAAAAGTTGTTCTGTTTTGAGTCTAGTTTATGTGGATATCTTATTTGTTCCATTTAGAGGTCATTTGATCTATCAAAAGTTGTTCAAACCCAAAAAAGGTTAATCTGGGTGATAAACTGGAGAGTGTGTTATAGTTTGGAGTTTTGACCAAGATAATGGATAGATCTTGGTCCAAAATTTTTATGGAGTACTGTTAACATGTGTATATGATTAATTGGTCAGGATTTGTTTCTTTATTAAAAGTTTTGGTGAAAGATTTTCTTAGATCTAGAAACTTAGAAACTGGAAGAGGAAAAATAGTTTATGTTTTGAGAAAGTTTAAATCTTTTATGGTTTAATCCTAACAAAATGGCTTTCATATTTTTATTTGAGGATCCTAAACCTCTTATATACATGTTAGAATATTTTGTTGAGTAGATTTGATGTTAGTTTCGAAGATATGAAATTTTATGCAAGGAGATATTCGGTTAGGTCAAAGTAATGATGTTTTTGGCTAAATTTATGTTTTGATTGATTTTTAACCATGTGATCTTGAGTTTGAAGCTTGGATCTATTTTAGAACACATTTTTAAACCATGTGATATCTTTATTTGAAGATCACATCTTTATACGTCATGGATCAAGAGGTTGATCAAAACAAGTTAGAAACAAAAATAAAAGTAATAGCCTATGTAAAATTTCGGCCCTATAGAGTTTTAATGGTTGTGTTTAGTTTTAAATTTTTCTGAGTTGATATTTGAGCTTAGGAAAAAATTTACATTAGATATGTAAATTTTGGTGATTTTTGGAGTTAGATTGCAAAACCCTTAAGTCAGGGGTAAGATGGTCATTTTTCCACATATAGAGGATAAAATGATAATTTTATTTTAAGTTATATTTTTTCATATTTCTAATTGTTAGTGATTAAGTTCTAACTTTTAGAAATCACTACCTTTCAGTTCCTCGTGATCGTGTTTGAGTTTTCTCTATAAAACGCAAAGACCGAGGTAAGTTAGCTTTTAACTTACTAGTAGTTTAATGTGTATGAGTGATAAGTAAAGGAACTACAGTGTATGTATATATGTTATAACATGTGTCATGCCAAGTCATTACATATTTATCTGTTACACAGAATTTATTTTGTCATGAGTTATTCATCTGTTACATAAAAATTCTGTCACGTATTGCTATACATTGCAAGCATGTCATGTTAAGTTAAGTATGCCATCTATTACATATATGTCATGTCATGTAATATTCAATGTTGCAAGTATGCCATGTTAAGTGTGTTGTCTGTTATATGTAATGTCATGTTACAAATGTTTCCATTTCAAGTAAGTCATATATTTTGAGTTACGTTCACGTCATGTTGTGTTACGTCAGGGCTTCTGTCTTTTCATGCTCCAGTCACGTTTCGTCTCGAATACAGTTTGTGTATTTCGAGAACAGTCATGTCAATCACGACCTTAAGCGCTAGGATGGGGTAATATCCTAGTGGAACTCATTTGTTCACGCTGGAGTATCTAAATAGGTGTGAAATTCCCTGGGTTGATGAAGTACAGTCAACAGATTGGGAATGAGGCCTAACTAGCTGGGGACCGGAGCGCGCCAGGCATTAACGCCGATGGAGCCATACTTTATTTTAAGTGTGTCTACAGTAAGTGTGGCACAAACAATTTATGGGATCACAACAACTGTAAAGTATGAAGTATGGGGCCACAATAACTGTGGAATACGTATTAACGCATTCACAGCTGGTATAGACATCTGTGTTGTAATACCTGCATCCTACTACGTAGGTTCTTACGTTATTTTTTAATTTAATTTTTTAAGTTAAATATTTTGAGGTTAAGATTTTTATGATTTAAATATTTATTATTTTATTTTAAGGTGTGTGCTCTCATATATTTTTAGGTGTCATTAAAAATAACCTAAGGGAATATTTTTAGATCTTATAATATATTTCCCTTAAACCCCTACTTTTTTATTTAATTAAAGAAGTGGCCCAAACCTTCTCCACCATGGGATGAGTATCTAAGGAAAAAATATCTCCTAAGTTTTGATCTACACCGTCCATTCCTTAGCTTCCAAAGGAAGCTTTGACTAGATGATGCAAGAGCTGACCGACCCTTCTCCCTTAAGCCTTCGGATCCTTTTTCTCCTTCTTCTCCTACACGCCATTTTGATTTCCAGAGCAAGCTAAGGGAGATCATCTTCAAGCTCTAACTTCGGCCACTCTTAACCCCACGAAAAAGGACCCTCTCGGTTTCCTCTAGCCGATCGACCACACCTCCTCTTCTTACAAGTCGATTCTCTTCTCTCTCTCTAGCTTGGGTTCGGTTGAATCTCCTTCAAGGAGGACGAAAATTTGGCTTGGTTTCTTGGATTTCTTCTCCTCCTTCGGTTCATAACTTGCTAAGCTAGGTAATACTCTATTTTCTCTTGATTTATTGTGAAATCTAGGATCATGTTTAGTGGGTTAAGCAACTATATTTGGGGGTTTCAGAAATTCTGGGTAAACCGATTTCCTGTATAGCGACTTTGAGATTTATTTCCTCCTTTGTTCCTTCTAATTTATGGCCTAGCAAATTGAAAATCAAATGGAAGGAACTATGCTCTGATTTTTCCGAAATTCTAGCCGTATGATGCTCTGATTTTTGGGTTCCCAGCCGTGCACTTGTTCTATGATTCCAGCCATGCTATGCTTTATTTTTTATGTTGGTTTTCCAGTCATGTGTCTTAGTTGTTTGATTCTAGCCATGTGTTATGTTGCCTTAAATTCCAGTCGTGTGTGTGTGCCCTATTTTTGGGTTCCAGCTGTGTGTTGCAAGACACCTTGTGATAGTTATTCCTTGCATTTTAATCAAGCTAAGCCATGATTTAATCCTTGTTAAGCCATGCCTTTATGTGTTATATAGATGGAGTTAAAGTCATGATTTTCAAGCATGTCTTTCCTATTGAGTTTATGGCCTAAGTGAGCTTCTAGGGATTTTAGTTTAAACTAGTAAGTTACCTTGGAAACTTGATTTGCCAAGTGCAATACCCATGCTTTATAAACTATTTCTTTTAGAAGAAAAGAAATGATTTCCTAAGCTTTTTATATCCTTAATATGGTTTATTTATGTAGTTGAAGTTTGGGTTAAGTAAATGATGTTTTATAAGCATGAAAGCATTAAGCCTATGGGCTGTCCAAAGTTTCAGAATTTTCTTTCTACTCTTCTATTGAAGCCTAATTAGCCCATTAAACTCTTGTTTAAACTTACCTTAGCTCAATTAAAGATGGATGATAGCATGAGACACCTTTGAAATGAAGCGTTATTTGCAAACATTGGCCTTTGGATGGAATTATCTTCTAAAATAGTATTGCAAAAACTGTCCAATGCCCTTTCATTGAAAATTTTCCAGATTTGAAATACTTTCTTGGTACCTTTCCCTTTTATTTAAATTCCTACCCATTTGTGTGTTTTAACTCATGATTTCAACCCATCCTTATGTGGTAAACAATAACCTTTTTAAAAAGGGACAACTAATGGGTAATATGCTTTCATGAGTCCCTTTAAATGGTATAGGATGAGGGTTTCAATGTGGTGAGCTATCATTATGTATGTTGGGTAGATAAACGGGTTAAGGAAACGCTTAATTCCAAGGTTTGGAAATTAAGTTAGCACGTAAGAGTATTGATTAGTTAAGTTCCAAGCAAGGTGAATATTAATGTGCCTATCTCAATTTTTATTGAATAGGAATTTGTTTTCAAGATTCAAAGGAAACTATTAAGTAAAGCTCGCAGGTAAGTAGCTATGACCATGCTCCTTACACAAGTCCCCTTATGAAATGATGTTTCTTTCTTTTCTCAAATGTTCGTCTAAAGATAGAGTAAGTATGAAAAATATTATGTATAAGCATTTCTTGATCTCCCCTGTTAAGCACCATAATACTTATAATTGTGTGTATGGTATAAGGTAATGCATCATGAGATTCTTTATGCATGCTCTTGTTTAAATAGCTAATGTCTTATTTAATTATATAGCATGACATGAAACCTTTTTATAAAAGCATGTGCATTAGACTAAGAAAAGATAATGAAAATAAAGGAATGCAAAGAAAGGAAAGAATGAAATGAATGTTCAATGTATGAAAATACGTAATGGCCACTTAAATGAAGAATGGGTACCCAAATAAATGAATGGGCAGATGGCAATGCCGGGTAGTAGTATCTGGTAGTGCACCCAGTGCTGCGCCCTAAAGGAATGAGATTCCAACCCGCGGCCACGGGCGAATCCATTGGTCCAAAAGACCGCTAACCCTAGCATACGGGGCGTAATAGTGTGCAAAGACCTAAGAAAGAGAAAAGATAAAAAGCATAGAAAGCATGTTTAGGCATGAAAGTATGGTTTGATTTCCTAAGAACGTTTTATGCATAAAGGCACTGTTAAGAATTTGAAATGTTATGTATGCATGTTTTCAAAAGAAAGATTATGTGGTTAATAAGTTGACGGCTTGGTGTACTAGTTACTGAGTATTAGACTCACTCTTGTGTTTATGTTTTAAACGTCCAAGTAATAAGAAGGAGCTGCGGAGCCGGGCACTGCTGAAGAGGGAGGGGTTGATGTTTAGTGTTTCCTCAGTTCGTTGTTGTTAATGCCTTTGGTTATAGATTTAGGGTGGGTCCCATGTTGGGGACGTTTTGTGTTATTTACTTTAAACAATGTGATTCTTTTGGTTATGTTGTAAACTCTATGGTGGGGCGATGGTAATGGTGTGACATCTATGGAGGGGTGATGGTAACCCCTCATATGGGGGCTTGCCACCTTTCTTTTGGTTGTATTGTAGGGACTGAGTCCCTTTTTATGTTGGGAACTAATTATGTTGATGTTTGAATGATGGACTCTGAGAGTCCATTTCTTTTAGAATGTTGAATCAATTGCCTATTAGGTGTTCCATCCCTTTGATTAGAAACCCAGAGTGCAAGTATGTTAGGTCCGCGCATATCTCACATTACTACCGTAGCGTACAATAAAAAAACAATAATATATATATAGATATATAAACATCCCGTAAATTAATAATACTATTAATAAAGGAAATGGAAGAAGAAAGTAAGCGTCCCACCTCGCCTTGTTCATCTAGGGCGAGGTTGTGACATGTGTTGTGATGCGGTAATCGACAGGGACACATGGCTCAAGGGGACCTGTGTAGCACCCATATGGTCACTTTAATGATTAAGTCTATTGAATAAGATTCCAAGTTCATGTATTTCACATTCAAGTGATGTTTCATGTTATGTTATGATCAAGTTTATGTTAAGTCAAGTCTCAGATCAAGTTTATGTTAAGTCAAGTCTCAGATCAAGTTCATGTTAAGTCAAGTCTCATATGAAGTACATGTTAAGTCAAGTCTTAGATCAAGTTTATGTTAAGTCAAGTCTCAGTTTAAGTCCAGTTCAGTTTAAGTCCAGTTTAGTTTAAGTAATTCAAGTTCAGTTTACGCTTCAGTTTAAGTTATGTCAGTTATGTTATGTTGTATGTGAAGTTATGCTATGATTACTTATGATTTTGATTATGCATGCATGACACTTTTACTGCCATGCATGCATCATTAACCTGTGCGGAGGTTTTCTGTTAACTTGCTGAAATTTGTAATCAAATCTCACTGTGGTAGCCTCAACAACCATACCCCCCGAATGGTAGATCTTGTTGTAGGATCTAAAGGAGAATTGAAAATTTGACCAACTGGAAACGGTAGACTAAGCGGCGGTGCGATGTAGATGATAGTACAGTAGTTGCCTCAGATTACTACTTGAATTTGTGGAGTTCAATCTACAGCACTCTTTTGATCACAGCTATTTTGAACTAGTATTGTGATCTCAGTTGTTTAGTATGTCATTATATATTAAGTATTTGTGATATTTCAGTTTGGTGTATAGTATTGCTAAAGAAAAATAAAATTATCCGCTGCGAATATTGCATAATGCTAGATGCATGTTAGGAACATTACATCATATATGTCATGAACGAGGGTAGGTAACTTTGTGTTGCATGTCTAGACGCTTCAAATGTCTGTCCAATCCCAAGCAGAATTTGGGGGCGTCACACAATGCACCTAGCATGCATCTAGCAATATGCAGTATTCTCAACGGATATTGTTTTTTCTTGAGCTATACTATGCACCAAATGAGATATATCCCAAAAACTTTGAAACATATTACATAAACATTAAAGTGATAGGCATTCTTGATTACAACATAAGTCCAAAAATTCTATAATCATAAGAATACTGTAAACTGAGCTCCTTAAGTACAAGCAGGAACTAAAGGAACTACTAGGCTAATCCATCGAGTCACTCGCGCAACTCAGCCAAGGATGTCATAATACTAATGATAAATCAGAGTATTGAGGCTATAAGCTCCGCATCATGCCGTCGTCATCGTCATGCATTTGGTCAACCTCTGGTGTGCCTTCTGATCCTGATACATGGTTTATCATTCTGGGGGGAGTGGTAGTTGGAACTACCATGGTGAGATTTGATTACAAATATCAGCAAGTTAACAAAGAACTTAACTAACAATTTAAGGATGCATGCATGACAGTAAAAGTATGAATGCAAAATATGAACATGAGTAAGCTTGACGTGACTTGACAAATAACATAACATGTACTGACATGACTTGAACTGACCTAAAATGAATTGAACTAATGTGGAATAAACATGACATAAAGCTGAACGTGAAATTGAACATGAATTGAACTTCAACTAAACGTGAATTGAATTGAGACTGAACATGAATTGAACATGAACTAAACAAGAATTGAATTAAAAATGAAAATGACCTAGACTGAAACTAACATGAACTAAACATGAAATTGAACATGAACTGAACTTGAACTAAACGTGAATTGAACTAAAGTTGAACATGAACTAGACTAAAACTCAACATGAACTGAACATGAAACTGAAGTGAATTCTGATAATCAAAATGATTTCATCAAGAATAGTGAACAATCAGAATGGTTTTTCCCAACATATTCCGTTAGAGATACTCAAACAATCAAAATGATTACACCATGAGTCTTTTAAATGAGATACCCTAACAATCAGAATGATTATACCAGGAGTACCTAGTAATATTCTGACAATCAGAATAATTATGGCAAGAGCATTTCAATAGAGGTATTTTAACAATCAAAATGATTATGCAGAAAGTTCCTCACGTGAATTATCAATGGAGATAATCTAACAATCATAATGATTACATCACGAGAATCCCAGGCATGACTGACTACAAAAATACTGTTTTCGAGACACATTCTATACTCGAGACATGATGTGACGTGAAACAAGATGAGAGACGACATGACATAACGTAACATATGTACGTGAGATGAATGACATGGCATAACATGAAACAGGTAAACATTTTGTGACATAGCATAACATGTAATAGAAAATATTTCGTGACATGGCCCAACATATAACAGATAACATGGAATAATAGGTAACAAGCAACATTTCATGACATGGAACAACATGTAACAAATAACAATTTCTAACATGGCATAATGGGTAACAAATAACATTTCGTGACATGGCATAACGTTTAATAGATAAACATTGCATGACAGAATATAATGTGTAACAGATAACATACTTACAAAGCACCTTGAAATGAAAACTTTCAAGCACCTTGAACAAAGAGTAACAACTTTCATGGAGGAGTCATTGCAAGAATATACTTACAAAGGGTCACAAATGGCCATGCAAAATGACTTAGAAAACTTCTCGAGAGAGTTACTAAGTGTTTCTCTCTAAGAACGGGGATGAAAAGTGATGAAATGAAAGGAACGGTGCCTTGTACGCCTCTAGAATTCTGTAGGGTGAGGTATGGGTTTAAATGACCCTTAAGGGATGGTACTTAGGTCACAAAAAGGCAAAAATAATGTAGGGGGAATGGGCTGCTACTACTACCTTCTAGAAGGGGTGTGATGAGGTGGCTTCTTCCCCTCACATCATGCACGAATCTGGGATGTCATGAGTAGTGGATGGTCAGCCATGGGTGGGTGGAAACTTCCTCAAGAATTTTTGTCAAGGTGGCCAAAATTCGTGGGCTTTAAACAAGTGGGTTTCATTTGGGGTTTAAAGAGGGTTTGGTTGGGATTTGAGATGTTATCATGCCCAAATCTAATTTTTCTTGGCCCAATCAAAATTTCAAGGTTTAAAAGGTTGGATAATGATGTTATAACAAGAATTTGATGAATCAATAGCATATGGAAGTGATTTAATCAAGTGATTAAATACAATGCTAGAAATCAGATAAAAAAGGGTTTGGGGGCCAACTTTAGGGTTTGGGAAAACCATTTAGGGTTTTAGTTTTCATCCAAACTTTTGGGGTTTCAATTGGATTTCAACCATTTAGGGTTTCACTAGGGTTGAAACCCTCTTTTGTTTGGCACAATTTGGTTGATCGGATGGAAAATAGGGTTTTGCTTAGGTGGCATGATCTCACACATTGATTCCTTCATAAACCATCTCATTGTTCCTCTTTGTGCCAAGTGTCCATTACTATTTACCAAGTGTGGCTAAGATCCTACCAAGTGTCCAAATAAAACTTCTCTAATCTAATTTGGATATTCCACACTGTGATTTTGAAACACTACGCTAGATGCTACTATAGAGGTTACTATTCACTTCAGGAAAGTGAAACATAAACTTTATACTGTAAACTTCTAAATTTCATACAAACCTAACCGCACAATTCGTTTATTGAAATTAAATCCCGAAGTGCTTCGAAAAAAGCACAACGCATTTTCGAACAAGTGTTTCGTCTGAAAACTGAAAATGAGATTATTGTACCATAAAATTATAAATAATCAACTAAGTCTAATGGCATAGACCATAACTCAAACCACTTCTAACTACACAAAATAAATAAAATCACACTTTTTGCACCATAGTGAGTGATAACTTTGGCTATGCTGACAGATTAAAACTTGTGCGATTAGTCGATTTGTGATAACTTACAGTGTTTTCACGAGCTTCCTAAAGCCTATAGAAATTTCACTATTGAATTTCTAATAGATTGTTACAGTTGTGAGGTGTCTTTTGACCTTCACATCAAGTAGTATTTAGGACTACTTTTGGCAGTGTTTGGTCAGCCATGGCAGGGGAAACTTCTTCACAAGTCTTGCCAAGGTGGCTTGATTTCATGGGCCTTACCAGAATGGGCTCCTTCCATTTAGGGTTTCAATAGGATTTGGTTGGGGTTTGGGTTGCTATCAAGCCCAAATTTTATTTTTTTTACTCAATAAAATTTTTAGTTTAAAGGAATAAATAATGTTGTCATAACATGAATTTGAGTGATTAATAGCATGTGAAAGTGATTTAAACAAGTGATTAAACACCAAGCTAAAATCAAGTCAATTTAGGGTTTGGAGGCAAACTTTGGGGTTTGGGAAAATTGTTTAAGATTTTAGTTTCAACGAAGTTTTTGGGGTTTCATTCCAAGTATTTGGAGTTTTACTAGGGTTGAAACCCTTTTGGTTTGGCACAAATGGATGGTTGGATGAAATAGTGTTTGGCTTAGGTGACATGATCACAAAACTTTATTTCCTTTACTTTTTCCATCTCATGGTTCCTCTTGGTGCCAAGTGTCCTATACTATTCACCAAGTGTAGCTAAGATATTGCCAAGTGTCCAAATAAAACTTCTCTAATCTAATTTAGACATTCCACATTATGATTTTGAAAACATTGCTCTCAGGTGCTATATCAATGTTACTATTTTGCACTATAAAATCCTAAATAATCATACTAAACTTAAAGTCCAGATCATTTATTAAAATTCGACTCCAAAATGCCTCAAAATAATCAAAATTCATTTTTGAACAAGCGTTTCGTTCGAAAATCAAAATTAATGGCGCATACCATATCTCATTCTAACACTTACAAGTATCTTAAATAAATAAAAAGTGATGCTATAGGTACTCACTCTTTTACATGGTACTCGTTACGTGCTAACGTGGTTAGCGTTTTCTATTTACTTTTTCCTCCAACGTTTGAAACCCAATACTCATGAAAAAGCAATCCTATATTTACTCTTAAAGTTCCATATCTCCATTTTGTTCAATTCTCTCTCAAAAGATTTCCATACCCACATCTTCTCAAGTCTTTGTTTGTGTTCCGTTACCATTTGGTTCGATTAGAAGCTGGCTGCACTGGTAAGCTCCAAATCAAACATTTTATTTTTCCCTTTTTCCTATTTTGATTTGAAATCTCAATCAATCTGCCTTGAGTCCTTCCCGAGTTCCCATCATTTTCAAGCTAGAGCTCTTCAAGCTACTGGGTAGAAGACCTTGTACATGATTGGGTGAAAAATAAATCATTTTCTCCTATTTTGCTTTAGAATCCTCCCTGGGGGCATTTACCATAGGCTTGTAGCTCTGACACATTCACACACAACTCCAACACTATAGACAATCTCATCTCCAATCTCTTTGACGATCTCATCTCCTAAAAGGTATTGCTTGAAGGAGGTGCAGATGCCACTATTAGATTGAGAAAATGATTAAAGTGGTTTAAAAACGACATTGTACCATTTTTTGGAAAGATGAGTGATGACGCTTTCTTATATAACTAGTGTGGCCACGTCAATACATAAAGAAATCTACACTTTTTAATATATACATATAGCATTTTTCATAAATAAAATCACGCTTCTGGCACCATAGTGAGTGGCAATACTGACAATGCTGACAAACTAAAACCTATGTAATTGGGCTGATTCCTGAAAACTTTTGGGTTTTCACAAGGTTTTTAAAACCTAAAGAAATTCATCCCTTAAATTTATGGCGGGTTGTTACAACACAATTCAAAACAACCTTCCCTCTGATTCTCGGGCTTTTATACTAGTTCCTTACATGAATGAAGAAATGACGATGTTGCAATTCACTACACACACTGCATATTTTCCTTTACAATAAAGCGTACAGTTCCACTTAACTACAAAGCGCACCGTTTGGATCTTCCTATCGTTAATACCATTGCATCTACATGAAATGCACAACATCACTTACTGCTACGAACCTTTTTATCTCACCCTTTCTTATACAGACTACTCAACCATGATCAAGCTCTTCTGTAGAAACCTCAAAAAAGCCATTCCAGCTCCTCAACTAGACCTCTCTTTATAATCCCCTTCCCTTTAAGGTCCTTGACCTTAAGGGCCCTCTCAGCTCCCCTCTCTTTAAAGGACTTTGCCCATAAGGTGTTGGTAATGTTCCTTTAGTTTCCACAATAACTCCCATGAGCTATCTTCAAGAGGTGCTCCCACCCATTTTACTAATACTTTTGTTGCAGCTTGGTTACCAACCTTTTTCATCATTCTTTGCAAAATAGACTCAATCTCAGGTTGAATCTGGCCTTGAGAATCCACCAGAGGTAATGTGGAAAGTGGTGGGATTTGCTGGCCTAATTTCTTCTTCAAACGTGACACATGAAAGACTGGGTGTAACTTTGAAGGAGGCAGGTTCAATTTATAAGCCATAAATCCAATTTTATCAATCACTTGAAAAGGACCATAAAACCTTGGGGCAAGTTTTAAGTTGTGGCGCATGGAAGCTGACTTTTGCCTATAGGGCTGAAGTCTAAAAAAGACCCAATGCCCCACCTCAAAACTCCTCTCAATCCTTCTCCTATATGCAAACAATCTCATTCTCTGTTGTGCTACATTCAAATTTTCCTTTAACATTTGCATCAACTGTTCCCTTGACTTTAACTACTAGTCTATTACTGCATTTGCAGTTGTTCTTAGAACATAGGGCAACAATTTAGGAGGCAAATACCCATAAAAGGCCTCAAAGGGGAAACTTGTGATGCCCCCAAATTCCATTTGGGATTGGACGGAAATTTGAAGCGTCGAAACATGCAACACAAGGTTACCTGCCCCCGTTCATGACATATATAATGCAATATTCCTAACATGCATCTAGCATTATGCAATATTCACAACGGATAATTTTTTTCTTTCTTTAGCAATACTATGCACCAAACTGAAAGTATCCTAAATACTTAAAACAAATTTCATACAAAAGGACATACTTAATAGCTGAGATCATAACGCTAGTCCAAAATGGTTATGATCCAAAGAGTACTGGAGATGCAACTCCATAATGCAAGTAGTAATTTAAGTTAACTACTATATTAACATTGACACCGCACCGTCACTCAGTCGACCATGTCCAGCTGATCTAATCCCGGTTCTTTTTCAGGTCCTGTGAGAAGATCTACCATTCGGATGGGAATGGTAGTTGAGACTACTAAAGTAAGATTTGATTACAAATCTCAGCATGTTAACAAAAAACCTCCACATAGGTTAATGATGCATGTATGATAGTAAAAGCATAAATGCATAATTAAAATCATAAGTAATCATAGTATAACTTGATAAACCACATAACATAACTGACATAACTTAAACTAAAACGTGAACTGAACTTGACTTACTTAAACTGAACTGGACTTCAATTGAGACTTGACTTGACATAAACTTGATCAATAACGTGAAACATGACTTGAACATGAAATACATGAACTTGGAATCTTATTCAATAGACTTAATCATTAAAGTGACCATACGGGTGCTACATGGGTCCCTTTGAGCCTGTCCCTGCTGATTATCTCATCACAACACAGGTATCTATACCAGCTGTGAGTGCGTTAATACGTACTCCACAGTTGTTGTGGCCCCACATATTCTACGTGTGACAATTGCTGTGTCTCACATAGTATATGCTCCATAGTTGTTGTGGCCTCATACTTCATGCTTCACAATTGTTGTGACCCCATGAATTGTTTATGCCACACTTGCTGTGGACACACGTAAAAGAAAGTATGGCTCCATCGGCGTTAGTGCCTGGCGCTCTCCGGTGATCAGTTAGTTAGGTCCCATTCGCAACCTGTTGACTGTACTTCGTTAACCTAGAAAATTTCACACCTATTTAGACACTCCAGCATGAACAAAGGAGTTCTACTAGGATATTACCCCATCCAAGTGCTTAGGATTGTGATTGACATGATTGTTCTCAAAATACACAAACTGTATTTGAGATGAAATGTGACTATAGCATGAAAGGACAGAAGCCCTGATGTAACACAACATGACTTGAACGTAACTCAAATTATATGACTTACTAAAAAAAGAAACATTCGTAACATGACATAACATATAATAGGCAACACACTTGACATGGTATATTTGCAACGTTGAAGATTACATGACATGACATACATGTAACAGATGACATACTTAACTTAACATGACGTACTTGCAATGTATAGCAATAGGTGACAGAATATCTTATGTAACAGATGAAAAATTCATGATAGAATAAATTCTGTGTAACAGATAAATATGTAATGATTTGGCATGACACATGTTATAATATACATACATACACTGTAATTCATTTACTTATCACTCATACACATTAAACTGTTAGTAAGTTAAAAATTAACTGACCTCGATCTTCGCATTTTCTAGACAAAACTTAAACACAATCACGAGGAACTGAAATAAGTGATTTCTAAAAGTTAGAACTTAATCACTAACAATTAAAAATATGAAAAAATATCAACTTAGAGTAAAAATATCATTTTACCTTTTATATGTGGGAAAATGACCATTTTACCCCTAACTTAAGGATTTTGTATCCTAACTAAAAAAAACACCAAAATTTACATACCTTATGTAAATTTTGTCCTAAACTCAAATATATATTCAGAAAAATTTAAAAATAAACACAACCATTAAAATTCTATAGAGGCCAAAATTGTGATTTTTCTTCTAAGTTCAAAACAGATTTTTTTTTGTTTCTAACTTGTTTTAATCAACCTCTTGTTCCATGACTTATAAAGATGAGATCTTCAAATAAAAACATCACATGGTTTAAAAGGTGTCCTAAAACATATTCAAGTTTCAAACTCAGGATCACATGGTAAAAATTCAATCAAAACATAAATTTAGCCAAGAACATCATTACTTTGGCTTAACCAAATATCTCCTTGCATAAAATTTCATATCTGCGAAACTAAGATCAAATATATGCAAAACAACATTCTAAAATGTATATAAGAGGCTTAGGATTCTCAAATAAAAATATCAAAGCCATTGGATTAGGATTAAACCATAAACGATTTAAACTTTCTCAAAATAGAAACTGTTTTTCCTCTTCCAGTTTCTAAGTTTCTAGATCTAAGAAAATTTTTCACCAAAACTTTTAATTATGTAATAAATCCTCAACAAATAATTATATACACATGTTAACAGTACTCCATAAAAATTTTGGATCAAGATCTATCCATTAGTTTGGTCAAAAACTCCAAACTACAACACACTCTCCAGTTTATCGCCCAGATTAACCTTTCTGGGGTTTGAACAACTTTTGATCAATAAAATGATCTCAAAATGGAACAAATAAGATATTCACATAAACTAGATTCAACAGAGATCAGAAAACTGCCCAAGAGAGTCTTTTGTGTTCTATCAAGGAAAAGTGTAAAGGAAGGCTACTTTTTGTGGAAAGTGGACAGGAGAGCCTCTTACACAAGTTATGGAAAGTGATAGGACTGGAATTAAGTTTGAGTGTTGGCCTTTTCTTCCCATTACAACAAACAAAAATCAGCCGAAGATATTTTCTCAATGTAGAGTGCAAAAATGAAAGAGTGAGGTTGCCCTTTAGATTTTTCTTCAAAACCTTCTAAGCCCTCTTTTGGAAAGATCTGGTCAGCCAAGTGGGGATGCAAAACTTAGCCAAGTAGTAATGCCAATGAGACCAAATTCGTGGGCCTTAAAGGGCCTAAATTGAATGGGCCTCAATTTTAGGGTTTAAAGAGGGTTTGGGTTGCTATCAAACCCAAATCCAATATCACTTGGCCCAATCAATATTCCAAGGTTAACAACGTTGGATAATGATGTTCTAACACAAATTGAATGATTAATAGCATGTGGAAGTATTTTAATAAAGTGATTAAACACAATGCTAGAAATTGATTTATTTAGGTTTTGGAGGTCAACTTTTTGGTTTGGATAAAAACGTTTAGGATTTTGATTTCAACCATACTTTTGGGTTCTCAGCTGGATTCCAACCATATAGGATTTCACTAGGGTGGAAATCTTCATTGGTTTAGCACAATTTGATTGGTTGGATGGAATAAGGTTTTTGCTTAGGTGGCATGATTTCACACATTGATTCCTTCAAATCCATCAAACGTTCCTTATGGTGCCAAGTGTATAATATGATTCACTAAGTGTGGCTAAGATTTTTCCAAGTGTCCAAATAAAACTTCTCTAATCTAATTGGGACATTCCACACTGTGATTTTGAAACACTACAATTGGTGCGCTTATCGATGTTACTATTCACTCCAAAAAAGTGAATCATAAACTTAGCACTAAAAATTCTTAAATATTTATATTAATCTACAATGAAAATCATTAACCAAAATTCAACTCTAAAATATCCCTAAAAGTAATTTCATAGTTTCAAATAGGCGTTTCGTCTGAAAATATGAAAATGGACTTATTATGGCATAAAATCCTAAATAATCAATTGAGTTTAATGGCGCAGACCATGACGCATTCTGATACTTATAACTACCTCAAATAATTAGAATCGCACTTCTGGCACTATAGCGAGTGATAACACAAACTATGTTGACAGACTAAAACCTATGCGATTGGTCGATTCATAAAAATTTATGGAGTTTTCACGAGGTTCCTAAAGCCAATAGAAATTCCACCGTCGAATTTCTAGCAGGCTGTTACAGAACCCTTAGAGAAGAATGGTAAGTGGTATTATAACACCACTCAGCCATAGGAAGCTAAATACTCCATTCTTTAGGCTTGTCACTGGCATAGCATCTTAAGTAACCCTCCAAATATTTGTTGAACACCTCAGTTTGCCCATCAGACTACGGATGATAGGTAGAACTGAAATTTAGTGAAGTCCCTTGCAACTGAAAATTGTTTCCCCAAAATGATATTTTGAAGACAGGATCCCTATTCGAGACAATGGATTTGGGCATCCCATGCAATTTAAAAACACCAGAGAAAAATGTTTGAGCCACTATGCTTGCTATAAAATGATGAGCAATAGGAAAGAAATGAGCAAACTTAGTAAACTTGTCAACCACTATGAATCTGATAGCAGGTCCCTTTGATAGAGGCAGACCCTCAATAAAGTCCATGGAGATGTTGAGCCATGGAGAATTAGGGATTGGTACAGGCTGTAGGAGTCCAGCTGGATACAGCTTTTCATGCTTATTGGTCTGACATACATCACACTCCCTAACCAACTTCTTGATATCATTTCTCATGCCTTCCCAAAACAAATCCAGTTTGGCTATTTGGACAGTCTTGTGGGTTGCAATGTATGTGATGAAGTATCTTGAGGTTGAAAGGAGAATCAGGAACCACTACTATCTTGCCCTTCCTCAACAAAAGCCCTACTGAATATTGTAGTGCTTTGGTCCCTTTAAAACTTGTTGGAGCTTAGAATTAATGTCACTGATTAAAGGAGAGAGCTGGTAAGATTGCTTCAATTCTTCAATCTATATAGGAGTTGGAAAAGTGATCAAAGCTACAGTCGCCACATGCTCTTCAGACTTCTTGGAAAGTGCATATGCAACCCTATTGTCCTTGCCTCTCTTGTAATCAATAGAGAAGTCATAACCAATAAGTTTTTTATTTTTATTTTTTATTTTATTAAAGAGCGGATAGTCACATGTCCAATAGTGACCCCCACCCAAGTTTATTAATAAGCCCTCGCTTGTGGCGGAGAAATACCTTAGTAACAATCAAGGTACTTGGGATTTACAATAATATGAAAGACTAATAACCCCCAAGAACCAGAACAATAGATCAAATAAATAAAAAACTATAACCGGAAAACATCTCAACAGACCTATAACTGAACAAATCAATATAAACAAGCCTATAAAGGATTTAACCAGACAAATAAAATTCTATTCGAGTAAGCGAAATGACATAACTAATGCCGCATGCCGTCACTCCAATAAACCATGTAGTACCCACTCCAGAAACATCAACACTTCTTGAGGTATGCCAGTCCACATGAATCTGTCCTAAGTATACCTCTTAATAGATGAGGAACTTCCATCTGCCCTGACCACTCATGAGAGATCCCATTATTACCCAAACGAGCCAAAAAATTTGCGGCCTTATTTCCTTCGTGATAGATATGCTTAATAGAAAAATTCATCTCTACCAACATATTAATAATGTCTTCCCAAAAATCCTCTAATTACCAAAGACTACAACTTCCTTTCTGAACCTAGTTAACGACCAATAGAGAGTCCATTTCAATGATTATATTGTTGAGCCCCAATCTTTTGCAATGCTGAAGCCCTCTTCAAGGGCCATAACTTCCGCAAGATTATTGCTACTGTTACCAATAGATTCGGCAAAAGCAAAAACCACCTTCCCAAATTCATTTCTAACTACTCCTTCGGCACCCAAAATTCCAGGATTATTAATACTACTTCCGTCCACATTCAGTTTAAACCAATCTTTCTTCGGTTTCTCCCATGTCACTGCCATTAATGTCTCCTTCTTTTTCGAATTAATAGGAAGATTCAAAGACCTCAAGATCTTACATCCTTTTCCACTAGCCGGGAAGCCTTTTGAATCTTAATACCAATCCAACAAATCCAATAATTTATCGATCTCCATAAAGCTTGAACCTTCTATTTTCTTCCTTCCATCCGAGCTTTACATCGCCAATTCCATAAATTCCAGGTAATGATCATAGGTATAAGTCCAATAAGATTACCTAGTTGAGATGACTTCGATGCTCTTCGAAACCAAGCCTCAACAGTTGCTCTCCAAGACCAATTTGGGACAAACGGGATACCCAAAGTATTCGAGCTAAATTTCCATATGGCCATAGCAATATTACCACTATATAACACATGATTAATATCCTCAAAGGCACCTTCTCAACATCATTCACATTTCGAGACTAAAGGCACACCAAGTCTCCTTATATGGTCATCCACACTAAGACATGAGTTTAAGGCCTTCCACATAAGCACACAAAATTTCTTCGGTAAAGCCGCATTCCAAATCCAATCTGACCATTGACATTTAGGATTGCTAATCCGAACAAAAGACCAAGTGCTTTTGGACGTGAAAGACCCATCCGAGTTTCCGAACCGAATAAGCTGATCATTACCTTGCCTTCTACTCCTAATATCATTGACTATCTCCTCCGTTTTTTCTTGCTCTACTAATTGCTCAAGTTGCTCCATATCCTAACTATTATTTATCATATAGTGCTTCACCTTCAATGTTGGATCTCCCACAATCGGATACTGCTCCATCAAAGGTCCAGAATTAAGCCAACTGTCTCTCCAGAAAGACACATTCCCCTCCCGAATTTTTCACTTGGAGTGCGAAAGTACAACAAGAATTTCTTTGGAAATCGCTTTCCAAAACCGGGTGCCTCTAGATGGATTAATCTCCAACGGATGCTGTCCATGCATGTATTTCATACAAAAGAATCTTTTCCGTAAAGAATCTGAACATAACAAATTCCAGGCAAATTTGAGATGCAACAATCTTCGTATATCAACAAGATTCCTCAAACCAACCCCTCCCTCATCCACCGGTTTGCATAATCTCTCCCATTTAATCCATTTCCTCTTAGGACTCCCATTGATTGAGCCCCAGAAGAATGTGCTAAATACTTCATTAAATTGAAGAAACACCATTTTCGGAACTTGCATTACAGATAGCAGGTGAACTGGCATACTAAAAAAGACATGCTTTAATAGGATCACCCTCGCCCCAGCGAAAAGAAAATTCAATTTCCAACCTTCAATCTTCTTCCATATTCTTTGAATAACATCCTGAAAATGAATGAACTTCAATCTTCCAGAAACAACTGGCACCCCTAAGTACCTGATCGAGAACACCCCTTCCGAAAACTATGTAGTCGATAAGAGATGTCGATGTCTAGCAGAATTGATTTTCTTAGAGAGAAAATTTGAAGATTTGGCACTATTCACATGTTAACTCGACCATGAAACATAAGTACGAAGAGCAGCAACAATCTCTGAAACTGAAGATTTCCCTCCATTAGTAAAAATCACCATCTCATCAAAATATAAAAAGATGAGAAATAACAGGACCATGTCTTGGATGAGAGAAGCATTTAATTCTTCCATCTTCAAATTTCTTCTTTAACAGCCGAGAAACAACTTCCTCCACTAAAATGAATAAATAAGGAGAAAGAGGATCCCCTTGACGGAGACCTCGTCCACCCTTAAAGAATCCTTTTGCAGTGCCATTCATCACTACAGAATACCAAGGCGTAGTAACACATTGGACTAATATATGGCGAAGCTTCGAAGAAAACCCAAAAGCTTCCAAGACATGAAATCAAAATTCCCAGTCAATAGTGTCGTAAGCTTTTGCAAAATTGATTTTCATCATAATATTACCTCCTCGGGTTGACTTATTAATATCATGAATAAGCTCCTGAGTCAGACTAATATTTTCAAAAATACTTCTTCCCGGTAAGAAAGCTCCTTGTTCCATAGAAATAATCCTACTAAAGACTGAATTAAATTTGTTTACTAGAATTTTAGAACAAATTTTATAGACCACTGAACAAAGACTGATTGGTCTAAAGTTCCCAAACAACGTAGGATTCTGAACTTTGGGAATTAAGACAATATAAGAGGCAGAGTAAAGCCTTGGTAATGCAGCCCCGCTAAAAAAATCACTAATTGCTTCAAATAAATCTTGTTGCACTAAGGACCAACAATGCTGATAAAAACCCAACCCAAAGCCATCCGATCTAGGACTACTATCCACAGGAATAGAAAAAATGGCATCTTTAACTTTCCCAACAGAAGGATTACTGCCAAAAAAATTATTTTCCTCAACCGAAACTGCTTCCGATATTAACTCAGACAAGTTTGGCAATGAACTCATTGTTTTACTTTGAGGAAATCCTCAAAATAAATGCACGCAGCCTCATGAATACCTTCCGACAAAGTAAGCACTCGGCCATCAGCGAGCTTCATTTCCATCACCACATTTTGTTTATGGGATTGCAGAGCTTTAAAGAAAGCAGTTGAAACCTCACCATGCAAGACCCAATCTTGCTTGACTTGTTGAGCGATATGAGATTTTTCCCTTTTTAACCAGACATCAAGCTCAATCTTGTTAGCTAAAACATTTGCTTCAACGTCTTCTGAATAGCATTCTTGTAAGCTAGACTCTCCTTCCTCCACTTTTGCTTCTAGGTCTTTAATGTGCTTCCCTGTCTAGCCAAACACCTCCTTATTCAAAGTTTTAAGGACCAGTTTCAAGCTCTTCAGTTTTTCGGCAAGCTTACACAAGCCAGTACCATTAATCTCCACCTGCCAAGAACTAGAAAAACATCTCCAAAAATCCTCATGACTCGTCCACATATAGTGAAACTTAAACGAGACAGGACCATAGCTAGAAGATGGTTCTGAAAGACCCAAAAGTATATGGGAGTGATCTGAAGTCCTCCTTGAAAGGTAGTGAAGTCTACCAAACGGGTAAAGATCTATAAACTTCGAGTTGAATAAAGCTCTATCCAGCCTAGCCCATGTACGTGCCATCCCTAATTGACCCTTACACCATGAAAGTTCAGTGCTTGAGAAAGGCAACTCAACAAGTCCGCCATCATCAATAAAAGAGCAGAAGTCTTCCATTGCCATAAGCAACCTTGGATTTCCCCCTCTTCTTTCACTATCATTACGTAAGATGTTGAAATCTCCAATAATCACATGAGGCAACTGTAGATTATTAATAACAAGCATATCGGCCCACAAAGACCTCCGGTCTAAATACTGGCATTTCGCATAAACAGCTGAGATCAATAAACTTGAAGTAATAAGCAGGGTAATATGCTGATTTGAAACACCCATAACATCCACCTGCAAACCAGAATTCCAAAAACACCAAATCTTGCTTGCTTGATTAGCATTCGACAGGCACTCGTCAAAAGATAGAGAAGTCTTCCAATGACCCAGATGATTATCATCCCTGAAAGGTTCCGCAAGAAATAGAAGAGTAGGTTTCTGCAATCGTAGCAGCCCCCTCAGACGTTTTCTCGAGGTGCCAAGACCTCAGATATTCCAATACATAAGTTTGCGAATAATTTATTCTACTGAGGGGCTTACTCGGAGCCCCATAAGAACTATGTAAAATTCTTCTACTTNATATGGGAGTGATCTGAAGTCCTCCTTGAAAGGTAGTGAAGTCTACCAAACGGGTAAAGATCTATAAACTTCGAGTTGAATAAAGCTCTATCCAGCCTAGCCCATGTACGTGCCATCCCTAATTGACCCTTACACCATGAAAGTTCAGTGCTTGAGAAAGGCAACTCAACAAGTCCGCCATCATCAATAAAAGAGCAGAAGTCTTCCATTGCCATAAGCAACCTTGGATTTCCCCCTCTTCTTTCACTATCATTACGTAAGATGTTGAAATCTCCAATAATCACATGAGGCAACTGTAGATTATTAATAACAAGCATATCGGCCCACAAAGACCTCCGGTCTAAATACTGGCATTTCGCATAAACAGCTGAGATCAATAAACTTGAAGTAATAAGCAGGGTAATATGCTGATTTGAAACACCCATAACATCCACCTGCAAACCAGAATTCCAAAAACACCAAATCTTGCTTGCTTGATTAGCATTCGACAGGCACTCGTCAAAAGATAGAGAAGTCTTCCAATGACCCAGATGATTATCATCCCTGAAAGGTTCCGCAAGAAATAGAAGAGTAGGTTTCTGCAATCGTAGCAGCCCCCTCAGACGTTTTCTCGAGGTGCCAAGACCTCAGATATTCCAATACATAAGTTTGCGAATAATTTATTCTACTGAGGGGCTTACTCGGAGCCCCATAAGAACTATGTAAAATTCTTCTACTTGAAGCATTTTTTTACCACTAAGTCAGAATCAGAGGAACCGTCTCTATCTTTCCCAGGATGAGGGATATTACCTTCGTCATCAGATTTCGACTCAATGACGGTTGATTCTTGATTGAAAATCACCATTTGCAAATCTTTCGAAACTGCTAGTGGATTATCTCCAGACTGCACCACAACATTCTCTATCACATCATCAGCCGATGGAGCATTCGGTACGTGATCTGTTTTCGATAAGGAAACCAACTCCTCATCAGGTATGGTCTCGCTGGATTCTCCACATATCAATGGATCTTTCCTATGCACTAGGACTTCCATATCATCCATATCTGCCTCAGTCTCCAACGTTGATATCCCTACCTCCTTACCCTTATCCAAAACAGGATCCCTGGATTCCAAGTTGTCTAAAGCCAAAATAGGGGATTCTATATTATTCTTCGATTGCACTTTATTAACCTTTGCGTCATCTTCTTTGTCCTTTGGGACCCAAATTCTATTGGACTTAATGACCTACAAATTCTTGATCTCTTTACCTTCTTTCATGTTGGCCTTACAAGTCTTCAAATTATGCCCTTGCACTTTGCAACAAGAACAAAAGGCAGGTAAAGTTTCATAATTAGCCTCTTGGGAAATGCTAGTTGGATGCCTCGGTGTCCCAATCCAAATAGAATGAATCAGCTCCTTATCAATATTCATCAGAACGCACACCTGCTCACCATTTGTTATGGTCACACAATGAGTAGCATTATCCCTCCTCAAGAAAACTCCTCAAGAACGATTCTTGGTAGAGATTTGGAGGAAGGCTAGGTAACATGATCCAAATCGGCACTAGCGCTGGTTCCTCATCTTCTTTAAAATCTGTTGACCATTGAAAGGGCCTGTAAGCCACCCCTTCGATATCACAACTTTCAATGGAAAAGGACTTAAGGAAATCCCCTTCATTTGAAAATCTCACAAATACGTTCTGAGGCTTGCACATCGCTGAAACTACTGGTTGGTTCGAAAGGCCCCATCTACTATGAATAAATCCTCTTATGCGATCCAAAGATGACCTTTGCCTTAAGAATTTTAACACCATAGAGAACCGAAAAGGGACTGCTGAATGATCCAATTCCTCCTTCGTAAATTGCACGAAAAACTCACCATTAACACATTTAGGTTGCCAGAAAGGAATAGACACCTTAGGGAGTGCTTGAGGAGTTTGAAGCACCAACGAGGCAAAGGTTCTTGGCTTGGCATGTGACATTGGGGGGCGCTAGTTGCCCCCGACATCAGCCATGCACGTAGAAGAAAACAAGCCCTTGGGCTGAAACCTTCCAAGAACCAAGACCCTATCTTGGAGAGGCTAGCATATCATGAGCATGTCTATATGGAGCCTTACTGTTATTTAACCAATAAGCTTTGATAACCACTTTTATTGAGTCTTAGTCCCTACCTTTGCTCCAAGAAGTACTTCAAGGCTTGTTGATCAGTTTTTACTTTAAAGGCTTGCCCTAACAGATAAGGCCTCCATTTATGAACATATGAGACTTGTGCCAATAGCTCATTTTCATAAGTGGATAACTAAAGGGCTTTGCCTTTTAAAGCCTTGCTATAGAAAGCAATAGGTTGGCTCTTCTGCATGAGCACAACCCCCAAGCCCAAACTAGAAGCATCACACTCAATGGTGAAGCTTTTGGAGAAATTTCGTAACCTTAAAACTAGAGGTTCAATCATTGCTTTCTTCAATTTCATAAAAGCTTCAGTTGCTTCCTCATCCCACACAAATGAATTCTTTTTCAACAATGCTATCAATGGAGTTGCTATAGTACATAGTGTCTTATAAACTTCCTATAGTATCCCGTGAGGCCTAAGAACCCTCTTAGAGCCTTTAAAGAAGTTGGAAGAGGCCACTCCAACAAGGATGCAATTTTGGATTAGTCAGCTCTAACTCCACAACCCGATATAACATGGCCTAAATAATCAATCTCCTCAAGTCCAAGCTTGCATTTGGACATTTTGGCTTACAAAGTATTCTTTCTCAATACCTCTAACACTGATCTGAGGTGATGTACATGCTCAACCAAGTTTCTACTGTAAGCCAAGATGTCATAAAAAAAAGACCAGTACAAACCTTCTAAAAAATGGCTTGAATATATCATTCATTAGGCCTTGAAAAGTATCAAGGGCATTAGTAAGGCCAAAAAGCATTACTAAGAGCTCATAATGACCTTCATGAGTTCTAAAGACTGTCCTCTCAATATCATCTTCTTTAACTATGATCTGGTGGTATCGAGATCTCAAATCCAGCTTTGAAAAAACCTTGGCTCAAAAAATAATTCATCAAGTAACTCATCAATGACAGGNAGTTTTAGAATTTGGGGAGTTTTGGAATATTATTTTATAATATTTTAAGTTGTGAAAATATTTTATTGGGCTTTCTTCTTATTAATTATTATTTCAGATTTAAATTGATCTTTAATTTAAATTGGTTCGTTTATGGGTTTTAAAATTATTATTGTTTTATTTAAAGCATTTCACTGCGTTTGATTAATTTTAATTAGTGTTATGCAATTTAATTGCCTTTTATTTTAAAGTTTGTTATTGTTGGAGTTTAATATTTTATTTTAATTAGTTTTGAGTTTATTTTGTTTTATTTAATTTACTGGTTTAAAAATAATGTTTTGAGGATCAGTTGTGACTCGAAAGTGGTGAGGATTAGACCTCATTTCTTTTCCTCTATCTTTTCTTTTTTTCCTCTTTCCTTTTTCTTTTCCTTTTCTTTTCTTTTTCTTCTTTTTCTTCTCCCCCGTTCGGACCACCCAGCCCGCGTACACTCTCTCTCTTCTCTCTCATGTCCGAACGAACTCACCGCCGCTGCTCCGCCTCCGGCCGGCCGTGGCCCTCACCACCGGCACCACCGGCTTCCCCACCTGCCGGCGAGCTACCCCTCCAAATCTCAGCCCACGCCGCGCCGCCGTTGGCCTCCGAGAGCCGTGCGAAGCCTACGTCTTCTCCTCGCCGTTCCGCCGCCGTCCGGCCACCATTGGCCACCATTTCTTCACCACTTCTTCACCGGCCCAATACCAAGCTTTTCCACCCAAACCCAGCCCCGATCCGTCGCCGGAGCCGCCCGTGCGAGCTCCA
>QEOT01008930.1:109528-123311 GCA_003123785.1 Pterocarya stenoptera | reverse complement strand
ATGGAAAACTTGTCCTTGATGGTTTCTTGGTTTAAGGCATGGTATTCGACACACATCCTTCAAGTGTCATCTGAGTTCTTGACCAAAAGCACTGGTGAAGAGAAAGAACTTTGACTTGGCCTTACCACTCTAAAACTCGGCAAATCTTTCACAATATTCTAAATTTCTATCTTCTGGTAATGTGGATATCTGTAAGACCTTACTGAAATTGGACCAGTCCCCTCCTTCAAGGGAATTTGATGATCAAAAGCCATTTTGGAGGTAACCACACAGGTCTCCAAAAACCTCCTTAAACTCATCAATAACTGCTGCTATCTCTTTTTTCTTATTTGCAGACTGTTGTTCATGATTCTCTACCACTATTTGTAAAAACCATCCATGTTGTCTAATCAGGGAAGACTTCAAGCAACTATCCCCTATTTGAATTCTTAATTCATCTGGTTTCAGCCCCTGCAATGTTAATCTCGAGTGCCCTACAACAAAAATCATAGACATATTAACAAAATCCTAGTTAATAGGGCCCAATGTCCGGAGCCATTACACACCTAGAACCATATCACAGCCCCCAATTTCAAAACATGGAAAGGCACAGTAAATTTGGAACCTTGAATCTTCACCACCTCCTGACAAGAACCCTCACTCAGCACCCTATCCCCATTAGAAACTCTCACTTGTAAAGTAGAATCACTATGGATCCTCAACCTTTCATACTGCACTACTAATGGATCCAGGAAGTTATGAGTGCTATCTGAATCTACTAGAATTTTGATTGAACAAGCCCATATCATCCCAAGCAACCTCATGGCATTGTTGTTAGAACAACTTGAGATAGCATGGATGGATATCTCTAGATTCTATTCATCACTACAATATTGTTCTTCACAATACTAACTTCCTTATAATGTTCTTCACCATCTGAAATTGTTGCTATAGAATTTTCCCTATGCAATAGATATACTTTTGGACTTTTACAGACATGGGCTGGGTTTCATTTTTCATCACAGTGGTAACACAACCATTTCCTCCTCTTCCCATTCATTTGGGAAGAAAATACTTTTTTAACAGGCACATTACTCTTCTGTACTTTGGTACCATCCTCCCCCATTTCAGACAAACTTTTACTCCCAAACATTGTACCTCTCCTCCAAGACTTCCTTGAAGCCAAAAACATTTCTCGTGAATCTTAGCATGGCCAAAGGCAGCATTCAAATTAATAGGATTGAGCATTCGAACAGGAAATTGAATCTCATTCTTTAACCCACTTATAAAATAGCTCAATTTATGTTTTTCAGACAATTCCTTCAATATATTCAATAAAGCCTCAAATTGTGGCTTATAAATAGCCACAGATGACACATGCTTTAAACATGTTAGAGCCTCTATAGGATCATCATAGGCTAGGGCGAAATCTCACTTGAAGGGCTTTCACAAAGGAATCCCAACTTGTAAAAATGCCACAATTGACAACATCTTAATATTGCACAAGGGCCTCACCCTCCATGTGATATAAGGCCATCAAAAACCATTAATTCATTGATGTTTGATGAAGTCCCAAGTACTGGGTGGCTTTAAAAATCCACCCAGCATGATATGACCCATCGAAGTGTTGGAAAGTCCAATCTAACCCCCCTCAGCAGAGATGCCCTCTCATCATGATACATGCTCCTACCATTAAACCCTTCTTCATGATTCTCTTCTCTACCCCTAGTAGAACCACTAGGAACATATTTAGCTTGTTGCTTTTCTACTAAAGATCTAATCATATCAGTAAGTTGGTATGCCATTGATGGCATGTGGATGTTCTTCCAACTACTTCAGAATTCCTTCTTGCTGCCTCAAAGAATCTTCTTGTTGTGCCTTCAAGACTGTTGCACGCGATTCTCTGCCATGAGAGGATCGGTCTCTTTGATACCAATTGTAATGGTATTCCTTAGTCTTCCATAGGAAAAAGGAAAGAACAGTTCAAGAATAAAGACAAAGATTGGGAATCAAGAAACAAGAAAATGAAGAAAAGCTAGACACTCTTCTTATTTTTGAAGATATTTCAAGGAATCTCTAACCTCCAAAGTACACTTCAATCTTCAAGAATTCAAAACAACCTTCCCTCTGATTCTCGGGCTTTATACTAGTTCTTTATATGAATGAAGAAATGACGACGTTATAATGCACTACACACACTACATGTTTTCCTTTACAATAAAACGCACCAATCCACATAACTACAAAGCACATCGTTTGGATCTTCCTACTGTTAATACTGATCTCCATGAAATGCACAATATCACTTACTGCTATGCACCGTTTTATCTCACCCTTTCTTATACAAACTACTCAACCATGATCAAGCTATTCTGCAGAAACCTTAGCACAATCCTTCCAACTCCTCAACCAAACCACTCCTTAGAAACGAACATAAAGAAAAACTTGTAACTAGTAGAAAATCTCAAAACTCAAATAAAAATCCGAAACCCTAACAGGAAGGGAAATATGAAATACATTAATAGTGTAAACAAAATTCAAAATTGTAATGCGCGTATTTGTGGTGGGACTTTAGAAAATAATTTAAGAAAATGAGATGGGAATTACTAAACTTTTTAAAACTTTTTCCTTCCCTTCCCAGGATATAAAAGATTCTATGGTTAAAATTTTAAAACTTACATTTATAAATCTAAGAGAGAGCTTTGTAGCTGAATTCATTTAATTAAAATACGAGTCTTTTAACAAAACTGGTTTTATACATTACATAAAATGCTAGGCTTCTATCACATTTTCCTTAGGCCATGTCTTTCCCGACACTTCGTTCTCATTTCATTCCTAGGTGGGGTACACATAAAAACAAAATGAGTTGAAGACTCAATACGCATTACTTCATACTGTAAAAATATACTAACATACGTTTCATTTATGCATTTCTCATTCATGTACATACTTTACATAAAACATTTTCTTTTCTTTAAAACAAAACATTACAAGGTGAGATTTTTCTTTTAAAAAGATTTTCATTCCTCAAAACATTTCCCACCTTATACATTCCTTCATAAAACTAAAAAATTTCATGCATCCAATTATTCTTATCACTTTTTCTCAGGCTGGTACACATTGTTACGCCCTGTGTGTTAGGGTTAGCGGTCTTTTGGACCCAATTCCGCCCGTGGCCGCGGTTGAAAATCCCTCAATCAGGGGGTAGCACTGGTTGCACTACCAGTATTACTTACCCGGTATTGCAATCTGCCTAGTCCATTGGTACCATCATTCATTCATTCAGCCATGGCCGTTACGTAGCTTCATACATTAAAACATTCATTTCTTTTTAGTCATTTCCTTTCCTTTCATTTCATTTCATTCCTTTCATTCATTTCCTTTTCATTCATCAGTCCATTCCATTTCATAAAACATCATTTCATAACAGAAAGTATAAAACCTCATCATTTCATTTCATGGAACATAAATACAATGCATACTACATATAACATTTATTCACATGCATACAACTATTCTTTGGGTGCATAAAAATGGGCTATCAAATAAGGTCATTACGTACATCTACTTGAACATTAATACATTAGCATAGATTCATAAAGCGCCATTTTATTCTAAGAAAACATTTCATTTTCTTTCATTTCTAGAAAACCATTTCCTTTTCCTTCATTTCATAAAAGAATATTTTTCTCATAATAGTATTTTGTTTCTTTCTCATAAATAAAACATTCCTTTTCATTTTCATATCTTTAGAAATCTATAGAAGAGTAAATACTTACCTAGACTCCATGCCATTCCATTTCATGCACTCCATTCATGTGCGTGTCAGATGGCAACCTACATGCATTTATAACCTTACGTCATTTCCTTTTCATTTACATAAGAACATTACACTTAAGACTTGCATAATAAAACTTCTCCTTACTCTTAGTGCATTCTCTTTCACATGGCCTTAACCTCCAATTGGTCCTTACTTAAACTTACTCCACTTAGACTAGTCCTTGTCCACATAATCTACACCAACTATTTACTCCGTATACCTCTTCACGACATTCCTAATTATACAAACTTACACTTCTAGGTATTCATAATATCCATTCCATTTCACTTATACATGCCATCATTCAATCCTTAAGGCATAATCATTTCCATAATTCCTAAGTCTAGAATATGAACCTAAAAGCCTAACTTCATTTCTAACTAATAAAGTGAGCTCTTATGCATCGCTTAATCTCCAAACCATCACTCAACAAGCTTTACAAATTAATCCCACTTCACCCTTGGATCCAACTACAAATACAATACCCATCATCTATACACATACAATCCAATCCAACATCAACTTAAGTTCCAATTCACTTCCTCACTTACAAACATATTACAAAATCCAAACCAAACATACATATACAATCCACCAAACATACACGTGTCATACCCCTTTATCACTTAAGATCAACATATAATCCATTTAAGTATCACTTGTTCTTACAAACGCCATCTATACATAATACATTTAAAGTACATAATTCTATTCAATATATACAACCAATCCATGTTCTACCATTTTTATCACATAAGATCAATATACAATCGATTTAAATTACTAATTTGTTTTAACAAACTCCATCCAAACTCAATATATTTAATATAAACAAATATGCCCATTTAACTACCAACATCATCATCATGCTTTTCAACTTCACTACAATTCTGTCATCTTATCCCAACACTTCAAGACAATCCATCCAGACTTCATATATTCACCTCAAGCAACTCAATACAATTCAATTATAAACATAGTCCAACTCAAACATAATCATGCCTTTAGAAATTACTTATGTGCTCACACATCCAATATAAGTGAAGCTAAAGATTAAATATTAAATCTAGCAAATACAAACAATCCAACCATTACATTACTCCAATATTTAGCATCAATTCATAGTATTCCACTTCACACTTCCATATGCATAATCTAATTATAAAGTAAGTTACTAACATGATTGTTGCTCCATTTAAACACAATCCACCAAGTTCACAAAACACAAACTGAAATCTCTTGGAAATTCATGCACATACTTATACTCATACTTAATCCATCTATCAGTATCACTTAACTTAGCATACGACAAACTAACACAATCACATCACAAATTGCCCATTAATCCTCATCACCTCACACGATATACAACCTACATGATCAAAAGTCAAATTAAAATCCACATAGAACAACTAACACATTTAATACAACAAATCTGCCAAACTCTTTGACCTCATGGTCTTCATGTACATTTAAATCATAAACCATTACCTCTAAGTAAAATCCAACTGACTCTTCAACTAAATCAATATACGCATATAAGTTAAACTCATTATCCATTTAACTCAATACACAACAAACCCAAGTAATCACATAGCTTCACAAATCTCAAATTGATACAATAACCATGCTTTCACAATTTTCCATCCTAAACAATCCCAACACTACACCAACTACACACACATACTCAAAACAAGGTCCAATTAAACTCTACACAGAACAAATAACACAAATATCACATTTCACAATCTTTATACTTCACCTCCAACTCCATTACAATCCCAACCACACATCACTTCTAAGTCTACCATAATCAATGTAATGAATATATACAAATATGTTCAATTATATAAACATAATGTCATTCAATCACATAAACATCATTTTACTTGAGATAAGGAGACATGGGTTTATACCAAAAATTAAGGGCTGAGTTGGGTAGAGCTAGATGCGGAGGAGAGGCTCTCTGTGGTCTGAGGTGGGCTGAGTAGTGGTAGGTAGTGGGCCCTACGTGGAGGAACCTATGGTGGTGCCATGAGGGTTGCTACTATGAGGGGTCAACTTAGGGCTGTGAAAACAAAGGGGTTGAGGGAGGCGTTGGGCATGGATCTAGAGTGGGCCTATTTTTGTGGATGGTGAAGGGTGGTGGTTGGTCGTGGATAGTGGCCGGCGGCCGTGAGATGTGAGACTCCAAAAATTTAGAGTTTTATTTTACTCTAGTTTTATCTTATTTTTATTTTATTATATTGTATTTTATTCTATTCCTTATGGGTTTATTTTTTTTTATATGAACCCATTTGGATGGTTGTGGATTTTTGGGGTTGTGTAGGTGCTATAGGCCATGTTTTTAGGCCTGAAAGAGGGTTTTGGGCCCAGCCCGTGGGCTAGCTGGGAGCTCAACCCCATTCTCCCAAAAAGATGTTGTTGAAGTCTGGGAAGTGAAATCCCCCCCCCCCTTTGGAACGACATCATTCCGGCTTATGGTTGAAAAACCCTAAGTTTTTTCTCTTTTCTCCCTATGCCGTATCGCCCTTTATTTCTTCTTCCTTCTTTATTTCTTTATTCTTTTTCTTCTTCCTCATTCAGCACCCATGAGCCTCAACGCCCCTTGCTAGCCTGTTTCACCACACTTCTGTGGAAGCGCACCCCTCACCAATGATTGCTCCACCTCCCATTTTCCCCAATTAGGGCGTTCCTTCCTCTGATTCCCCCCCCCCCACTCCTCTGCTCCCAAGCTCACATTGGCCATGGTGAGACCTTGCCACCACTGTGAGCCACTCCTCGCACGCCACGCTTGCGTTGCTCGCAAAACCCTCGTTGTCCCCTGCCCTCAATCGCAGCCGTTGCAGCTATTGCTGAGAACCACTTCTCAGCCTATAAATAGGCCGTGCCCCTCATCCCTCAAACCACCCCTCAATTGGCCTCATCCTCTCTCAAGATCTTGTTCTAGCCCTTCCCCACTCTTTTTTTGGATTCTGACACCCGTAGGGTTATTTTCACCCTAGCACCACCTTGGGCCGTCGCGGGCCTCCCTACTGCCAGCAACCTCGCAGTGGTTGTCTGACCCTTTCCCTCCCTCAGTTAAGTTTTTCCCCCTATGTTTTCCACCAACCCATGGCCAAAATCCCACTTTGGGATTTGCTTCGCAGTGCACCACCACCACCCTCTGCCTTGAGTTTTCTTTCAGCCACCCTCTCTCCTCCCTCGGATTTATTACTTTTAAAAAAACCCCATTTTAGCCCTTGTTCCGCCCAGTTACCTCATTGCCGCCGCCTGCCGCCATCAGTTTCGCCCCTCTGAACGCCACGACAGTAAGCTATCTACCTCTATTTAGTATTTTTTTTTAATCATCAATTTGTGTTTTGTTTTAACCCATTTGTCCTTGTCCGTCGGTGCTGTGACGCGCGCACTCGTTCAATCGCGGGCAACTTAAAACCATCATGTGTGATCATCCAGAAAGTTTACCTTCTGCATCATAAGTAACTCTTTAGCGCGACCCTTGATATTTTAACATGAAATTCTCGCTAACTTGTGCAGTTTGGTTATGTTGAGAAGGGCCTTGGGCCTGGAGAAGTGTTGGGATTATATTGACGTAGTTGTTGTCGAAAATGGTTTGTGAAACTATGTTTTGTGAACGATGTGTTGTTGTATGTGATTGTTGTGTGCTATGCCATGCCATCCAATAAACTGCCTGTCATGCATTTGTATTTTACTACCATGATTAATTCAACTGTGTTATATTCTATGTTGTGCAGTGTAATCCGAAAACTGAGTTTTTGAACGTATATTTTGGGTGTGGGTGTGTGTGTATCATGTCCCCAAGACGAGATGACATATTATCTCAGTGGAGCTCCTCTGGTCATTTGGGAGCATGTAAAACTGAGTGACCTCCCTTGAGCGGGCTATCACCAGGCGATAGCAGGCTCAACCAAGAATGTAACGCTCTTGGTACGACTTTAGAGCCCTTCTACTGGCAGGGGCTAGAGCTTGTCTGGTCACGTTATGAACCGAGCATGGAGTTGGGCAACGCTCATAAAGAAGTTACATGCACGGTCATTACTTGTGGTATGATGAAGGGAGCCAGGGTGTGCGGGTGGTCCCGAGGGGAAACCATGGTGTACATATTAATAAAATGTTTGTGTTTGGGTACCAATGAGTTTTTGGTGTAAGTGGCTATAATTAAATGATTTTGGGGGTTATTGCTTTCATAACTGTTGAACATGTTTGCTTGTCTAATTTCATGCTTGAATCTCTTGGTTGTTGTTCTGTTGAGTTATTTACTGAGATTGCAAAATCTCGTTGTGGTATTCCTACCTACGGTCTGATTTCATAAGATCATAGACTTTGATGTAGAGGAGGGGTATGAGCAGGAGGGACCAGTCCCACCTAAGGAGTGATGACGGGCTTTTTGCATTATTTATTTTTGGACCTTTACTTTCCATTCCTTTATTTTCAACCGGATGACTGTATTAACTTTTGGAGACTTTGTTTCAGGTTGTGCTATTGTTTAAAAATTTGTAGTACTTAGTTTGACTACCTTCTATTTTTTCGCTGTGATATTTTTACTGTACACATTTTGCACGTTTGCACACACTTGCACAAGGCAATTGGGTGTATGATCCATGCGGTCATCATCCTGGTGTCACAACTTCCATTAAATCACACGTGGGGGTCGAGGGCGCCATAGGTGGTATCAGAGAGGTTCAACTCTGGGTAAAACCACATGTCACCTAGGTGCAGTACTAGAAATGTTGGCTTTAATCTTGGGGTTTCCTTTTGTTGAGTTAAGAATGGGGCTAAGGGTTGCATTTTGGCAGGAAGATGGTGCGACCAAGGATGATGTGTGATGAACCTTTTGGCCAAGCTCCTGAGGATGAGCTACTGTGAGGCGATGGGAACTACGCCATGGCTAGGGCTTTGAATCATATGACGGAATTCCTTCAATAGAATTTCCAGCCCCAGCAACAGGAGGAGCAGAGAGGGTGCTCCTATGATCATTTCCTAGCCCATAGGACCCTCGGTTTTACGGGTGAGGAAGACCCATTAAGGGCTGGGAGGTGGATTAAGGATCTCGAGAGATATGTGGATGCACCGAGTCCTAAAAGGTGTTGTATGCAAGCTACATGTTGCAAGGTGAAGCCACTGCCTGGTGGGAGACTAAGCTGATGGAGTTGGGATCTTTCACAGCAGTGATGTGGCAACGCTTTAAGAAGGAGTTTAAATCGCTTCTTCCCCAGCACAGTGACATGTTTGAAGGCAAGGGAGTTCAACAAGCTAGTGCAAGGAGACATGACAATGGAGCAGCATGCCCGAAAGTTTATGGAGCTCGGGAGGTTTGTAACGCATTTCATTGCTACTGAAGAGATGCAAACCAAGTGCTTCCAGGAGGGATTACGTCAGGAGATCCGTAGGCAAGTTACTCGTCTGCAAATTTTGACTTTTCTGAATTTGGTTGAAGTGGCCTCTATAGCAGAGTGGGAATTTGGTGGTCCTGTAGGCTTTCCAGGAGAGGAGGAGCTTTGCAGGAGAAGGAAGCAGCTCGGGGTCGAGCCCCAATTTGTGCATGGGGCGCCACACCCCAATTTGTGGAAAGTGCAACCAATCTGATGAAGGTGACTGTCGTCAGGGTGGGACCCATTGCTTCAAGTGTGGTCAGGCAGAGCATTTTGCTCACGAGTGCCTTAATGCTACTCAAGGAAATGAACCAGGACAACGTGGTGGAAGGGTGAGTTAGAGGCAGACAGTGCAAGCAAGAGTGTACACTCTGACTCCTGGTAAGGTCGATGATGAGGCATTAGAGACTCAGGATGTGGGGGTCATCACAGCTATGAACTTGATCCAGTTTTTTTAAGTTGTTGCATTGTGTGGTTAATTTCTAGAACTTCATTGGAAGTGTTTGATCTCATCAAATAGAGTTCTGTTGTATGAATACTATGCTTGTACTTTGTTTGACTCGAGAGCATCCCAATCTTTTGTGTCTACCACTTTTGCACGAATGTGCAACTTAGTCATGGAACCTTTGTCACAGTCCATGGTTGTGGTGTTACCAAATAGAGAGATAGTTTAGTGTTCAAAGGTCGACTTAGGCTGCCCTTTGAATTTTGGAGAGAGGACACTTGATGCCGACTTGATAGTGTTCAAGCTGCTTGGGTTCAACATCATACTGGGTATGGATTGGCTGTTTCGGCACTTTGCGAGTATTAATTGTCGAAGCTGTGTGGTCAGTTTTCATCTCCCTGGAGGGGATTATTTGAAATTCACGGGTAGTAAGCTGAAGTCAGGACTCAATTATATCTGCGATCCAAGCGAAAAAGTACCTGGCTAGTGGGGCAGATGCCTATTTAGTGCAAGTAATTTCTAATCCATTAGAGAGGAAGTCTATAGCAGGAATCCCAGTTGTTGAAGAGTTCTCTGATGTATTTGCAGATGACTTCCCTAGATTACCTCTGGTTTGCAATGTCGAGTTTACTATTGACTTGGAACCTAGAGCGGCTCTAGTACACAAGGCTCCTTACAGAATGGCACCAGTTGAACTAAAAGAGTTGAAGGCCCAGTTGCAAGAATTAGTGGACAAGGGATGTAGCCCAATTCCTCACCTTGGGGAGCACCCGTGTTGTTTGTTAAGAAGAAAGATGGCATACTTAGGATGTGCATTTATTATAGGGAGCTTAACAAGGTGACCATAAAGAATAAATATCCACTGCCTTGGATCGATGATTTGTTTGATGAGCATCAAGGCATAGTTACTTTTTCAAAGATTGACTTGAGGTTAGGATACTATCAGCTAAGAATAAGTGACAAGGATGTACCGAAGACTACGTTCAGATCGAGGTACGGGCATTATGAGTTCAAAGTGATGCCTTTTGGGCTAGCTAATGCCCCTGCGGCTTTTATGGACATGATGAATCGGGTGTTTCAACCCTATCTGGATTCTTTTGTGGTGGTCTTTATTGATGATATGCTGGTTTATTCTCGAGATTTGGTGGAGCATGCTAGTCACCTGTAGTTGGTTTTGAGTAAGCTAAAGGAACACTAGTTGTATGCAAAGTTCAGCAAGTGTGAGTTCGGGCTAGATGAAGTCAGGTTCCTTGGGCATGTCATTTCTCAGGAGGGTGTGGTTGAAGATCCCAGTAAGGTTGAAGATGTTTTGGGTTGGCCGCGTCCCACATCAGTGCACGAGATTCGAAGCTTCTTGGGACTCACATGGTACTATAGGAGATTTGTGGAGGGGTTTTCTAGATTATCCAAACCATTCACTGCTCTGACTAAGAAGAATACTGATTTTGTCTGGACTGAGATTGACTTTGACACCTGTTTTAGCACTTCTAGAGCCGCGCAAGCCATTTGTGGTTTTCAGTGATGCTTCCAAAATTGGGTTGGGATGTGTTTTCATGTAGGAGGGAAGTCATAGCTTATGTGTCCTGCCAATTGAAGGATCATGAAAAGAACTATCTCACTCATGACTTGGAGCTTGCAGCAGTGACTTTTGCTTTTAAAATTTGGCGGCACTATCTTTATGGTGAGGCATGTGAGGTTTACACCGATCATAAGAGCCTGAAGCATCTCTTCTTGCAGAAAAATCTCAACATGAGGTAGAGAAGGTGGTTAGAGTTAATTAGCAACTACCAGTGTGAGATTAAGTACCTTCCTAGGAAGGTGAACCAGGTTGCTGATGCGTTAAGTCGGAAGTCCCATTTGGTAGATGAAGCTGAGCCATCAGGGTTAGACTCACTCCTTTGTGGGATAAGAAGGCTTCTTGTAGAGAGTTCACAACAAGAGGAAGTGTTAGCCTCTATGCATGAAGTCTGGGTTGTTGATTTTGAAGAATTGAAAACTCTTCAAATGAGGGACCCAAAGTTACTGGATATCTGGAAGAGAATCAGAAATCAAGAGGACCTGCACATTTCAGTTTGGATAGGGATGGTATTCTACTATTCCGAAATTGTAAGGTGATTCCCATTAATTTAGAGCTAAGGAGAGAATTTTAGCAGAGGCTCATGTGGCTCCTTATTTGGTTCACCCTGGAAGTACGAAGATGTACCGAGACTTAAAGAGGAATTTTTGGTGGGAATGAATGAAGAGGGACATTGCTTTGTTTGTTGAGAGATGTACCACTTGCCGACAAGTCAAAGCTGAGCACCAAAGACCTATTGGTAACCTCTAACCCTTCTCAATTCCAAAATGGAAATGGGATGATTGCTATGGATTTTGTAGTGGGTTTGCCGAGAACTCGCACCTGGAAAAATTTGATTTGGGTGATTATCGACTAGTTGACCAAGAGTACTCATTTCCTACCCGTCACTAATACCGACACCTTTGGGGAAGTTGACGCGGTTGTATGTGAAAGAGATAGTCCGGTTGCATGGGATACCCAAGACTATTGTATTTGATTGAGACCTGAGATTCACATCCCTTTCTTGGAAGAGCTTATAGGCAGCCTTGGGCACTAAGTTGAAGTTTAGCAGCGCTTATCACGCTCAGACAGATGGCCAATCGGAGCACATTATTCAGACTCTTGAAGACATGCTGTGAGCTTATGCCTTGAAATTCAAAGGTAGCTAGGAGAATCACTTGCCACTCATAGAGTTTGCGTACAACAACAGCTTCCAAGCATCCATTCAGATGGCACCGTATGAGGCTCTCTATGGGAGGAAATTTCGATCATCGTTATTTTGGGATGAAGTTGGTGAAAGCAAACTTCTTGGGCCAGAGTTAGTTCAAGAGATGAAGGACTAGGTCTTGATCATAAGAGACAGGATGGAAGCAGTGCAGAGTTGCCAGAAAAGTTATGTAGACACAAGAAGAAGAGATCTGTCGTTCGAAAAAGGTGATTGGGTGTACCTCAAAGTCTTACCCATGAGGGGCATTAAGTGGTTTGGAAAGAAAGGGAAGCTTAGCCCAAGGTATGTTGACCATTTTCAAATAGTGGAGAAGGTTGGTCCCTGTTGCCTACAGGGTTGCGTTACCAAAATATTTTGGGGAGGTGCACGACCTGTTTCATGTATCCTCATTGAAGAAAAGTTTCATGCAGCAGGAGCCACGACTAGTCGACCCGGGTAGCCTCCAACTGCAACCTAACCTTACCTATGAGATGACACCAACTCAGATTGTGGATTGGAATGAGCAAAGATTTAGATCCAAGACAATACCATTGGTGAAGGTGTCTTGGGGAGATCCAATGGCTCAAGACTTCACTTGGAAGAGAGAGGCAGACATGAGAGACCTTTACCCGTATTTGTTTGAGTATTATTGATTGTATGTCTTTTTCAAGCATGTTTTGAATTGTATTGTGTCTTTGCGTGTTGGAATCATTGGTTTAAACCTGTCAATTTCAAGGACGAAATTTCTTTTAAGGGGGAGAGGATGTGAGACCCCAAAAATTTAGTGTTTTATTTTACTTTATTTTTATCATATTTTTACTTTATTTTATTATATTGTGTTTTATTCTATTCCTTATGGGTTTATTTTTCTTATATAAACCCATTTGGATAGTTGTGGGCTTTTAGGGTTGTGTAGGTGTTGTGGGCCATGTTTTTGGGTCTGAAAGAGGGGTTGTGTAGGTAAGGAGACATCCCAATAGGTGTTTTAAAGGCTGTACGATATGCCCAAAAAGCATCTTCAAGTTTCTTTGCCCAATCTTTCCTATTGGTGTTGACCGTCTTTTCAAGGATGTTCTTGATTTCTAGTTTTGAAATTTCAGCTTGGCCATTAGCTTGAGGATGGTAGCCAAGTGCTATCTTGTGCATGCAAATGGAGGGGGATGTCGGAAATGGTCCATCCCAAAGTTGTTCTATGCTCCCTTAACACACACAGTAGCTTTTCCTCGTCTTCAGGTGTGAGTATTGGAGAAACAATCACTGGAAAGGTGTAATTATCACCCAAGAATGCATAGCAAAGATGCCTAGGTAATTACTTCAATTCTGGAGGTATGTAAGTTGTAGTTTGCTGCGTCTTTTCTTCAGAAAATGCAGAATCTGACTTTGC
>QEOT01008930.1:42028-104528 GCA_003123785.1 Pterocarya stenoptera | reverse complement strand
CTTTTCGGAAAAACATTCTTTTGTCATCATTCATATCTTGATAATCACGTGATCCAAAACATATCATATCATATCACATAATTCAAATCATGTAGGCTCATTACCTCGTTCTTATAACACATGTGATACATCACGGCTCCCCTATGCAGTGCGTGTTCCTGCTAGTAACCGCATCACCAGAGGTTCGTGCACTGTGGTGAATACGTCTTAAACATATTCATATCATAATAACACAACAAAACTTCGTCGAGTTACTTGCCTTGGTCATGGCACCCACTGTTAGGTGCTACTTCACTCCGGCAACATATTCGAGACACGCCACGGTTCTTTGTCGACCCAGGAGATACCACTCAATTCTTAAGCACTCCAGAGTGGACAGAGGAGTTTCATTAGGACAATCTCCCGTCCTAGCATTTTGGATTGTGATAAACCATTTTTTACTCTTTTCTTTTTCTTTGAAAAATCTTGTACCCAAATGCATATGACATGAGACTTAAGACGTAAACTTTTTTCATACTAGACATGTGACACATGAGATGCCATGCATGAACTCATTGACCATAACATATTCAAATCATGGCATGTTAACATGGGACATGTGAAACATCCAAAACAATTTCATGAACATAAACAAAAATGTCATGGCTGAAACTTCTAAGGCATGTAAACATAGGAAATCTTCACTTAACATGTTCCATACTTGAAGCATACTAAACAATAGTCATGGCGTGGATGTAACATGAAATCATAGCAACATCATAGGAATCTGAAGCATAGAATATCACAATAGTAGAAACTTCAAGATGAATGACATATCATCACAACAAGTAAAACCGAAACATAAGCATGTGATTCATGGCATTTTCATCATGGATCCAAAACATATGGCATCTTCTCATGACATTATATGAGTCGAAGCAATAGATTCAACCAAGCAAAGACATAGAATAACATTAAAAGATGAGAACAAACTAAAAGATTTGCACAAGCATATACGTATATTAGCCAAACTAGGTTGAGTGTATACTTATAAAAATCTACGTAACGAAATAAATAACAAGCTGAACCCTTTAGAGATTCCCATCTCTTCTTAAGTTGAAAATGTGTTGTGTGTGAAGAAAATAAAGGAAAAACCAATCTTCACCGGGTCTCCTCCTTGCTAGTCCGAAAATCCTCTTTGAGTAAAGTCTACCTTGTTTGGTTGGAAAGAAAATGAGAGAAAGTGAGGAATCTTCAAGTTAAAGTGTGGAGAGGATAAGAGCACATGCAAGAATCTAAAAAATGGCCAAGAAGAAAAGCCCTAGGCGTGTGACTCTCTTCCCCTTTTATAGAATTTTTCCCTTTCCCTCATTGTTTGCTTGAAAACCATTGCATGTGTGGCAAGTGACCTTTTTCTTCTTCCTTCTTCTCTCTAATTGAAAATGAAATTTGGAGTTCCCATCACTGGATTGCATTGGGAAGGTGCATGCATGTGGGTGGCATGTGGGGTTCCTCCCCTTTGGCCGAAACCCTCTATTCCCTCTTATGCCCCTTCCACTTCTTAACCAAGTGTATAGCTTCTTTTAGGGTAAAAGTGTAAAACCACCTTATGCCTTTTCCTTTTCCCAACAAGAAAGCCTTTTGCATGAGTGACACTTGGCATGGGCGTGTGCCATGCTTGTTGCCACACACTATCTTCGCATTTTTCCCAAGTTGTTGCTTCATCTTCCTTTGCTTCTTCCCTAGGTGACTTTCCATATGCCATTGGTCCATTTTGTGACCTAAGTGACAAGTGGCAAGTAAGAGTGTGCTTGTGAGTGTGGTGGCCGAAATTTTGAGGGTAGAGTAGTCTTTTGTGCAAAAGTTCCTTTCTTGTTTCTTCTAGAAGTTCATTACATAGTGACATGTGGCAAAATTTGAAGAAAACCTTGAGTGTAGGCAAAAATTTCAAAATCCCTCTTTGTCCCATCAGTTTCCCCATGTAAATCCCTTGAAAACATCCCTTTTATCTTCCCTAGGCCCTACTTTCCATGGGCATCAACATTGGAACTAGAAATTGTGCCAAAAGGCATGGTGTAGGCGTGTAAGTGGGGCTTGTCCGAGTGTCCCTTGGATTTCCCTAGGTGTTCTTGTCATTTTGTCTTTTAGAAGGCTTCTAGCATGAATGACAAGTGGCATACCCACTAGGGTAGGCATGCAAGCCCTTCCTTTGGCTTCCCAAACACTCATCTCTCTCTCCCTTAGCCCATTATCATGACTAGATACATAGTGCTTTTCATGTGTGACATATGGCACTAGTAGCAAGGGTTTTAGGTCATGGGCCAAATGCATCTAGGGTTTTTGGGCTTGGGCTTCCTATGGTGGCCGAAACTTACATGGCTTAGTTGGCCTTCTTTTGGGCTTGGGTTGCTATTCTACAAAACCAAGGCCAAAATCCAACTAGACATATTCTTATGGCCCTAAAATACTACTAAGGCAATGAAAATAAACATGGATGTAATTCTAAGCAAGTTTTGGGCTATCACATGAGAGGAACATAGAGATGAGGGAGAGACCAAGGGGTATCGGGGCTCTTGGTGGACGCTTGGTGCTCGAAGTCTCAAGTGGGTGGCCTTCGGTGGCTCATAGAAGTTGGACGATGGCGACTTGAGGGGATTTCGTGGTGGCGTGAGGAGAAGAGAAACCATGAGAGAGAAGAGGATTTCGGGAGAAAGAAGCTGAGGGAAGAAGGGAGAGGGTGAAGGTGAAGCTGAGAGGGAGAGGCGTTCGTCGCCAACGAACTGTGTGTCAGAGCCCCTAGAAAAGTTGCCTCTAATCATGCCGCACATGTCTTAGCCATGTCAGGGAGATGCCCCTTGACCAGCCCGCATGCATGTTAGGGCCCAAGCCTTGACACGCATGCAGCGAGGTTAATGATTGCGTGTAGCCTAGCGGGCGGCCCATCAGCATGCACATTCCCTTGCACGCATGCCTGCGCCGCATGCCCATCCTGCGCATGCCCTTACGCAGCACAACCATGCCAGCCCTGTGCCAGAGGCCCATCCTGCACATGCCCTTGCCCCGCACAGCCCTGCTAACGCCCAGGCCCCAGCGTGGGCCATGCCGCCCAACTCACGGCTCCAACCCGTGCCATGCAACCCTATCAGTGAGGTTAGTGGCATACCTTCGAGGTATGCCATCTAACGCCTAGCCCCAGCCCATGCCTTGCAGTCTCAACGCCTAAGCCACCAACTTGGGCCATGCGGAGTCAACGCCCAAGCCACCTGCCTGGGCATGCAGCAACCATGCACGACACTGTGCCGTGCCACCCAGCAAGCCTATGCATGGCACCCTACCACTCCTATCAACAAGCCATGCACGACACCACGATGTGCCCATCAGCAAGCACATGCGTGGCACCATGCCACGCCCATTAGCCAGCCATACATGGCCCCATGCCGTGCCAACCAACCAACCATGCATGGCACCATGCCGTGCCACCATGAGTCACCATGGCCCAACCATGGGCCTTAGCATGGCCCAACCGTCCACCACTATCTTATTGCTTTTTAGTTTAATTCTTATTTTATTTATTTAATTAGTTTAATTCTTGTTCATCCAAATTTTCTATACCACCAAACACATCTTTCGGCCACTATTGTTTACCCCATCCACTACCATATTCGTCTACTTGCAAGATCATCTTTCTTTCCATACTCACTTGCCCTAATCGAAACCCTACTTACCATATTAGTATTTCTAAACTTTAGGAACACTAATTTCATTCCATATCCATCTTTCTTTCCATCATTCCCATACACCAAACCAACCCTAAACACTTAACCTCACTTCACCAAAATTGCCATCATTGCACAAACCCAAGCAAGAGAAGGATATGCATTTGGTCAACAAAAGGAGAACCAAGATGTTGACAACATAGTGTTAGGGACTTGATCGAGGTCCCTAACACTGTGGCAGTGGAGGTGGTGTTGCCGACTGTGGTGTGGTTGGGCTTGTGCCTTGAGGAGAGGAGCCGAGGGAGAAATGAGAGAGCTGGAGAGGGAGGGGGCACATGGAGAGGGAAAGAGAGAATAGAGAAGAAAATGAAGGACATTAGGGCTTTTAGGGAATTAATTCTAGCCTAACATCTTGGGATTTCTAACCTAGATCCAATGGTGGAGATTAAACATGGAGAATTAAACCAGCTAAAATAAAAGATGGATAGAAATAAAGAATAGAAATAATTGCAAGGCAAATACACTGAGTATTAAACCAACTTTTATTTCATCATAAAATAAAATGATGAGTTTTATTAAATATTTCTAAGAGAAATAAAAGTATCTAAATAAATAGAGTTTTTAACATAAAATGAAATAATGAATATTAAATAATACTCTTAAAGAACTAAAATCTTTTAAATAAAATGATTTTCTAAAACTATATTATTTTTGGGGTTCCAAAATATAAATAGGCTTACTTGAAAATTAGGCTTGATTCAATAATACTAAAATTTACCCCATTTAAAATAATTTTAGACTTTTATAATATTTGGAAGATTTTAAAATACTTGGCTCAATTTAAAATCATCTGCTAGATTTAAAATATATGAGCGGTTGGTCACAAAAATACAACTAAGGATACCGAAAATTTCGCCAACAATCAGTTTATATTGCTGAGATAGTAGTGTATAAGAAATATGAGATTTTCAATAAACCTTAATTGGCCGGAACAACTAAAGGAGAAAGGAAGGGAGGATGGTTTCCGACGAACGGCTTAAGAGCAAAGCATTGATCTTTCCTCAGTCGAACAACTTTGCTTGCCTTTCTTCTTTCCCCTCTGGTGGGTGAAGCTCGTGAGTGAGCCTCTAAGCAAATAGAAGCATGTGTTTTTTTTTTTTTTAAAGAAACTGATCTCATTAAACCAAGCTTATAACATTTCGAGGTTTACAATTGACTGAATGCACTCAGGGCATTCTTCAATATCATATAAGTCCACAGAGACATTAAGTGCAAATTTTGCTAGGTGATGAGCAACCATGTTGGCCTCTCGTAAAGCCTGAGAAGTTGTCTACTGGCTGCAAGCATCCATTAGTTGTCATGCATCTTCAATTAGCATTCCCCCCATGCTCCAATTTGAAACCTGCCTTTTTAGTAGCTCTATTACTTGCTTTGAGTCACCTTTTAAGACTACATGTTTTAAGCTAAGCTCTGTACAAAAAACTTTTGCTAGCAGGAGGCCATGAGCTTCATCATCAAAGGGGTTATCTATGATACCTCTGGATGCCCTGAGAGCTCCTATAACGTGACCTTGATGATCTCTAATTATAACACCCACCTCCATTCTGCCTGTTTCCACCTTCAGCATAGCATCCCGGTTTGCCTTAAAGGATCCTTCAACTGGTTTTGACCACTTGAACAGCCTTTGAGTTGCCTACACTTGATTAATCTGATATGGCTTGTTAGCTTCATGGAAGGAGGTCACCTCGGCTTTGGCTTTTTGGGATAGGACAGTAGGGTGTTTAAACCCTTTGCCATGCAGTACCTCGTTTCTCTTGGCCCAGATCCCCTTCAGGGTTACTGCCACCACCTCAATCTCGCTATCATCAAGTTGTTTAACTAGGACAGACCACACATTAAAGAACAAGTCACTGTGGTATGACATTTTCTGGACCTTGATGCAACCCTGACTCCACACATCCTTGGCAGTTAAACATCCCCATAGAGCATGGCCTGCTGTCTCAGGTTCTATTTTGCATATTGGGCATAGAGAATCTTCCACCACTTTCCTCTTCAGGTTTGCAAAAGTGGGGAGGGCTTCACTACATGCTCTCCAAATGAACAGTTTAACAGCAGGGGCCACCCTCATCTTCTATAATCCCTTCCATACAGCTTTGTCCCTAAGTCTTCTTGAAGCGTCACCCTCATTTCAGACTCCAGTTTTCTCTGATAATGGTATCCACTCTTAACTGTATACTGACCATTGGTAGAGAACTGCCATACCAACCTGTCTTCCCTTCCTCCTAAGCTAATAGGGATGGATTTAATGGCCTCAATCTGCTGTGCTGAGAACATTTCTTGCATGAGATCCTCTTTTCAAAGTTTCAACCTTGGATCAATTATGTCGGTCATTGATTCACAGCATGGTAAAGTTGACATTTCACTCCAACTAATGTGGAGGGTGTATGGGGTGTGCTCGGCTTCTTCATAGAATTTTTGAAATAAAAATGTAATATACAGTGGACAAAGATGCACTCTCACAAAAAGATTAGATGGATGCTACTATAATGTTTCACGACACAGTTTAGCTGAATTTGTTTGGAAATAGATCTCATCTCAAAATTCTCATTTTATCTCATCTTATTTTTAAATATAATTTAAATACAAAATTTTCAAACTAATCATTACAATTTTTCCAACCTAATCATTAATCTTTAAAACAAAAAATAAAAAATAATTCGATTTTTTCAAATCTCTAAATAAAAATTATATTATAACAATATTTTAATTTTATAATATTTTTTATTCAGTTTTTCTTACTCATATTTTCTAAATTTTAAAAAATATTTAAATCAAACTATCTTATAACTTACAATTATTTACAAAATTTTCATTTGGTCTGACTTGCTAAACGAGCCCATATCTATTCACGAGGTGTGTTTTTCGCTCTTTCAATTTTATTGCTTCGTTGCTCTCTCCTCTCTCGCTTTTTAATTGCGTGCGCCTTTACGCGGACGAACCCAGCCCTCACAGGAATCCCGCAGGAGCTCAGATCTGCTAGCCGCAAAACTCGCCAGAATCCCCATCGGTAATCTTTGACATCTATCTCTCTCCCTGAATATATGTATGCGCCGATGTTCATATATGTACGTGTTTAGATTTGCATTTGTTTTCACGTTTTTGCTTATATTTGCGATTTTGGGTCGTAAATCTGTGTGATATTTGGGGGAAACTTCATGAATCATAGACTTGGTTTGTGCCGGGGAGCCCTTCGTTTCTTGCTTGAATTTTAGGGTACATAACTTCAAGTATTATGTTAGGTATTTAATAAACTATCAGAAAGTGGAATAGCTCTCTGTTTGTAACTGCTGGCTTATGTCGGTTTTAGTTTTATGCTTCATTTTATCCTCGTGACCCACCCTACTGACTGTTAATTGCAGTCCAAAATATTTTGGCGTGAAATTTAGCAGTAGTAGCCTTCTGGGATTACTCAAGCGTGAGATCTTGCTGCGTTCTTCTTGAGCTTCTCTTTTGGGTGCAATAGTAACCATTTATGTTTTCAATTACAGAAATGTACAACAATGTGGGGACCCAGTCTGGTGTGCCAATACCACCGACAAATTCTCAGCCTAATCCATTTGGAAATGCATTTTATGGAGCCAGTTCGGGGCTTATCAGAGGAGGATTGGGTGCATATGGGGAAAAATTTTTAGGATCGAGCTCTGAATATGTGCAAAGCAACGTAAGTGGCATAAAAGGTTATGACTTAAGAGACCCTTCCTTTTTAAGCTTGAAGGAGAACAGTATGTATGATATCCTTCATACCGTCGTGTTGGTAGTAATATGCCTGTGCTCCAAGTTTTATTAGTTGTATATCTGTATGATGGATTGGGTGCTAGCACTTTAGAGGAATTGTTAATATTAGAGTTTTCATTTGGACTTCTAGCTTCCTACTATTTCTAATAAGGTATGCAGAGGCTTAAGGGAAAAGCTTATGGCCTGAGGTCCACACCTTATGATGTTCCATTTTTATTTTTTTTTATTATTTTGAGAGTTGCAGAATTGGAAAAATTTGAACTGTCTTTCAAAACTGTTCAATGGAGGGTAGCATGCCATTCCATGCAAGCTGGATTGGTTTGATGTGTTTTATCTGGGGTTATGGTGCCGGAGCATTTGGTTGGGGACATAACCAGAGATTCAAAAGAATATAATAATTGTCCATTTTGTTAGTTACTTGTCATACAATAGATGAAAGTTTACAAATGACACAGTTTAATGGTAAAAACACTTTTATTGAAATTTACTTGCATGAGAGAAGAAAGGTAGGTTGAAAATTTTGAGCACAATGAGAAGGTAATGGATAAATGCTTTTATTCTTACTGCCTAGAAAGGAAAGCTATCATCTCTTATAGGACAAGATTATATTTGCTTTAGAAATTTATGATACCTTCCTCTTAAAAGTGTGCTAAGATCTATACATCTAAAATGCTACCTAACAAGTACAATATTAACTAAGGCATAATCTTAACTAAATTGAAATTGGTTAGTGGTTTTTATTTTTCAGTTAATCAATATTGGTCTCGAGTATCATTTTTCCCTTTAGTTCCATGTGATATCATACACTAATTCACATCCTATTTATGTCTTTCTACCTTGCTATTATCCATGAATTTTAGGTGTGTGTCTATTCATTCTTACTCCAACTTGAAACCAAAAAGCATATAAATGTCATATTTTGATTTAAGTTGTGTGAAATATAATTTACTTTATTTACCTGATCCGTGTGATGGGGACGTGTTGCATGGGTCCAAAGATTAACTGGGGAAAAGACATGCCTTTGCATAGTCTCCGGGATTCCTCATAATAGAAAAAATGTAATTTACTCTTTCATTTTCTTCTGTACGTTAGGCCTGTATATGAAAATTATAAAATCATTCAGTTAGTCCCTTATATTTCTTTGTTGTCATATGCAAAACCATATTTTCATTGCGTTCTTGATAACTGTTTGTCCTTTGTATTGAAATTCTTGCGTTCAAATCCAACAGATAAGCAGGTATTTCTCAGATCCCCAATACTATTTCCAAGTGAATGACCAATATGTAAGGAACAAGTTGAAGGTTGTCCTGTTTCCATTCCTGCATAGGGTAAGCACTGTTCACACTGTTTTCTTCCAGTTTACACAATTTTAATTTCAATAGTAGTTAAATATTTTTTTTTTCCTTCATATTTTCCTTTCTTTAGGGCCATTGGACACGGATAACTGAGCCAGTAGGGGGCAGACTCTCTTATAAACCGCCAATTTATGATATAAATGCACCAGACCTGTACATTCCATTTATGGCATTTGGTACTTATGTTGTTCTTGCTGGGTTCTCATTGGGTCTTCATGGGAAGTAAGTGACTGATTTTTTCTTTAATATTTATTTATATAGTATATGTGTGTGTGTGTATATATATACATATGAAGAAATGGAGACGTGCTATATGCAGCAGTCATATTCTGTATTACCATTAGCTGCCTGAATTTCCTCATGGTCATATTCGAAATTCAATTTAGTGATTCATTTTCTTTTTATGGTTTAGTTGTAATTTTGGCATTGCCTTTTTTTCATGTTACAATGTTGAACTAAACTCATTTAATTCTCATACTGTTTCAGCCCTCCATCTTATCTCCTCTTTTCACTTGGCTGAAACAATTTCTCTAAAGATTTTCATTTATTGCCAGGTTTAGCCCAGAAGCTCTTAACTGGTTGTTTATCAAGGGATTGTTGGGGTGGTTTCTGCAAGTTGCACTTCTGAAAGTGACATTGCTTTCATTGGGGAGTGGAGAGGCACCCCTGCTTGATATTGTGGCTTATGCAGGGTATACTTTCACAGGGATGTGTTTGGCTGTCCTTGGGAAGTTGGTGTGGGGATACTCATACTATTTTTTGATGCCTTGGACCTGCCTATGCATGGGTGTTTTCTTGGTAAAAACAATGAAGCGAGTGCTCTTTGCAGAGGTGAGGAGTTATGATTCGAGCAAGCACCATTATCTCTTGCTCTTTATTGCTCTGGCTCAACTCCCACTTTTCATCTGGCTTGGCAATATTAGTGTTAATTGGCTTTTGTAAATGCTTTGTTTTATGTAGTTAGAAACGGTTTATGTTTATAGCAGTCTTTAAAATGCTGTAGGCAATTTCTTGATTTTGTATTGATTGACTTTGCTTTGCTTCCATAAGTTTCAAAAAATTGTAAAAGCATCTTTTCAGTGTGTTTTGTGTTTGCAGTGTTATAGGAAATAGAATGTATCGTTGGAAGCATTCATATGAGGAAGGAGAATGACATGTAACCTGAAATTCATTTATGAAAAAAAGATGCTCGGATGGTTTCCATATTATATTATTTTATTTATTGAAAGTTAAACGAGCTTTTCTACTCTTCCTGATGGCAGTATTGTTCAATTTTGATCTGAGAAATCTGTTATGTGCTGCTATTATTCTGCCTCAGGCATTCTGAAATTGTCTTTTGCCCTCCACGGCATAATGGTGTCTGTGTTGGACACCTAAGGCAGTTTCTGGCAAGGCTGCCTGTAATGCTTTGTCCATGACTAATGAACTCTGGCGGAAGCTTTCCTGACAAAAAGTTGTCATCCAAGTACAGGATTCTCCATGGTCGCTCTAGTTTGGCTCCATATCCTCTTGGTATTGGACCAGAGAATTGATTATGTGCCAGATTAATTGTGGTTAAATTCTGAATTTTAACCAAATTGGCAGGCAGATAACCATGGAATTGGTTGTTTTGTGCATCAAGCACTTGAAGTTCCGTCTCTTCTGCAGAGAAGTTGACCAACTCTGTTGCAGTAAAATGATTATTTGAAACATTCAGGTGAACCAGTCTAGGTAATGAAAGAATGTCTCTGCTAATGACCCCTGAAAACCTGTTAGCACTTACATCTAGCCGGATGAGGTATTTGAGCTTCTTAATTGGAGAGATGTGGCCTGTAAGTATATTATGGTTTATTGAAAGTGTTGTCAATCTCACAGGAAAATATGGCAAGTTTCCATAGAGCTGATTGGAACCAAGATCTAGATAGTTTAGCTGCCACAATCCTGTTAGGTCAGGGATCGTGCCTGTGAGTGTGTTGCCGGACAAACTTAAGTAGGTCAAGCTTCGTAATCCAGATATATTAGTTGGAATTGAGCCAGAGAGTCTGTTTCCTGAAAGATCTAGATGTTCAAGATTCTTGAGCAGAGTGATTTCATTAGGAATGGTGCCTACGAGGGAATTGGCTGCCAGTGAAAGTCTGGTGAGCTTTCTAAGTTTGGATATGGTTTCAGGTATTGTTCTGCGAATCTTGTTCTTACTTAGGCTGAGAACGGTGAGCTCAGTCAGGTTCCCGATTGATGGTGTCAGAAACCCGTCATATCCAGCGCCATCGAGATCAATTGATATAATCCTGCTAGGAGAATCATCCAGGGGAATTCTACATAAAATTCCAAGAAACTGTTCACCTGCACAGTCGCATGGATCTGCCATGAAGTCCCAAGTATTAAGGTATGATGTCGAGGCGACCGAGTTGGGATCAAATGAATGCTTCAGGGTGCGAAGTACTTGAATATCAGATTCCAGGGTTAATGAATGAATAAGCTTTGGAATAAAACCTAGTACTGAAGTTACAATGATACACTGGAAACAAAGGGGGAAGATGGAATGCAGGAATCTGGCCATTAGTTCAGGTACAGCTGGCTTATTACTGGATTGTTGGTATGATTGGTTTCTCAAATGCTTCTTATAGTCAGCCTTGAACCCCCCAGCATGATGGTATGGAATGGCTGCTGAGAACCTGTGAACGGTGGGGAAATAGTTGTTTAAGTCAATTCCATGGTGCCAAGAACGTGGGGTACTTGCATTGGTATATATTTAAAGAAGGTTTGCTTGACGATGGAGGCTGCTTTGGTTTTGATTTTAGCCAATTCAACCTACCCTTCTTTACTTAAAACATTCTTGTTGTCGAACACAAAGATGAATTTTCCCTCGGATCTAGAAGTAGACTCTTATCTTCAACCAAAGTTCCCAATGAAAAGGTGTCCTAAACAGAAACCCAAATGTTGGGGTTTATAATTTAAGCTCACAAGATCATCTTCTGAAATTAAGAATGCTTTTAAGAAAAAGGATAAAAAATACTACTTTCCAAACCAAAATTCTTCGACGTAAAATTCACAATTGTCGAAGGTTACGTTTGGATTTCAAACTCAATTGAGCTCAATTGAATTCAATTTAATTTTAAGCTGAGTCTAACATCCAAATACCTAACTCTTAAATTACTAAATCCATCTCAACTCAAAATCTTTTTATACGTGGGATTTATAACATTTTTCAACTTAAAATATTTTTATACGTGAGATCCACAACTTTTTTAATTTTCTATAAAAAGTCATCTTAACATTTAAACACATTTTAAACTCAGTTTAGATGAGCCCTACATAACTCCTTCCACTACTCAACTCACTATAATTCATAAAGAACTCAGCTCAGCTTAGCTCAACATCCAAACGCTGCCTAAAATTCATAGGATCATGAAATAAGAATAATTATATTTGAAGGTCTTTACACCACACACTATTTACGTAATATAATTTGAAAAAAAAACACTTGCAGATCACATAAGTTATCTACATTTCATCTAAATGTTCCCAAAAGAGGAGGATATTAGTGTATGGTGGGAATCTCATCCAGATTTTCTTTCTCAAATCATTTGGACTGATATTCATTTGTAATGCATCTTTTTTATTAATGAAGTAAGCTATTTTGCTATAAAATAAAAATAAAATATGACAGTTATTCAGTTATTGTTTTGAAGGTTGAAATAACTATCTATCTAAGACCAGCATAAAAATGTAAAGAGAGGTAATAGCTATATCCATTAGGAGGTCCCGAAGTTACTAGTCATCATAAACACACAAACACACGAATTGCGCAATAAGCATATTGATTCCAAAAATCCTTTTCTCACCATAGACGAAACGACATGATCATGTTCTAAGAGCATTGGTATCAAATTATGCTCTTGGCCATTTTCTACAAGTTAGGTTAAACTACTAAAATAATATTTTTTTAATAGTATTTATTATTTTATTTAACCGTTCTTTTATGCAACAGTCATTTGTTGTTTTATTTTTATTTAATGGGTAGTTTTTATCTGACGATAATATATTTTTTTAACTGACAATCATATTTATCTAATCGCCTTATGTATTTAACGGTCATCACACACCTAACCGTCTTCTTTATTTAACGGTTATTGTGCATCTAACAGTCATTTTTTGAGAGTTCTTAACTATTGGGCAGTATATCATCGCTTTAGCTGCGAGTTGTAATCCATTTTTCCTTTGGGGATTGCGAGGTAGGGTTGCTGCCAGGAGAGGGTTTACGGGAGATGAGATGTGTCGAAGAATAAATTGAACTAAATTATTTTGGCTTGCCCTTAATTGGTACAACCTTGTTTATTTATAAGCAACAACTTCAAAACATTGTTGGACTATAAATTTTTGAATAACAACATCTAGAGAAGTAGTTTGACTAGAAATCATAATTATCATATACACTACGTACGAATAGAACAGAACTTCATAATTGCTCAGTCTTTTGCAGGTAGGAATTTGCTTCTTATCTTGTTAATTGTGTTTGACTGTGCTTGATCTTCTCGTGGCTTATCTTGATCACTTTGAGAGATTGTTTTGTGTTTGACTACGGTTTCCTTAACGTGCCCTTGCAAGCCCAATGGTGGTGATACAACATTGGGCTTGATTCTAAGTGAAGCAAATCTGGCTGAAGATAATGGTTTTGTAAAAATATTTGCCAACTGATCTTTGGTGGAAACAAATTGCACTTTGATGATGTTTAGTGTAACGATGTCCCGAACAAAATAGAAGTTGATTTCAATGTGCTTTGTGTGTGTATGGAATACTAGATTTTTAGAGAGATAGGTAGTTCCTATATTGTCACACCACAAAATTAGAGGCTTTGGAACTGAGATGTCAATTTCCTTGAGCAGTGAAAGTAACCATTGTTGTTCACATCTGTGTTGGATAGGGCTTTGTACTCAGCCTCTATACTAGACCTGGCAATAGTGGCTTGCTTTTTTTTTTTTTTTGTTGACGGCTCCAAGATATTAGGTTCTATCCCAAGAAAATACAGAAACTGCCAGTTGATCGATGATCATCCCTTGAGCCTACTCAGTCCGCTTCAGAGAAGGCTTGCAGCTGAGTAGAATATGACTTTTGTAGAATGAGACCATTATCAATGGTTTATTTGAGATAGCGTAAGAGACGCTTTACAGATTACCAATGAATGAGTTTGGAATTGTGCATAAACTAAGAAAGCTTGTTAACTGTAAAGGCAATGTCTGGCCTATTTAAAAGATATTGCAGGGCCCCCACGGTGCTCCTATATAGACTGGGATCTTCAAAATCTTCACCCTCATGTGCTGTTAAACTGGTAGATGTGGCCATGGGTGTAGTCATAGGCTTCACCTCACTCATTTTGATCTTGTTTAGAATGTCCAAAATATATCTTTGTTGCGATAAGAACATTTTTCCACTATTGTGTATAGCTTTAATTCCCAAGAAAAAATTTAAGGAGCCTAGATCCTTGATGACAAATGTTGCAGAGCTCTAAGTAGTTCATCAATTGCAGAAATATTTGAATTGGTAATCAAGATGTCATCAACATAAATCGGAACATATATGGTCAAATTGTGTGATGTATGAATAAATAAAGAGGAGTCCGATCTAGACCCTATAAAGCCAAGGTATAATAACTAGTCGCTCAACTGAGAAAACTAGGCTCTGTTTCAATCCGTATATTGCCTTGTGTAATTTGCACACATAGTTACGAAACTGAGGGTGTGCGTAGCCTAGGGGTTGAGCCATATACTTTCTCTGTTAAAGCACTGTGTAAGAATGCATTTTGTACATCTATTTTCCTTATAGGCCAGCCACAAGATATAACAAGAGAGAGAATTAATCGTACCGTGTTGGGCTTTATGTTGATGCCCCCAAACCCCCACTGGGATGTAACATAGACTTGGAGGCTAGGGACATGCAACATATGGTTACATATCCCAGCTAATGATAGTTATTATGCAATTAGTATGCAACTAGCAGTATGTTATAATCACAATAGAAAATAGGGTGACTTATAAAAATTTATGCCAGAATGAACTAAACATTTCAAATATATTAATAATCATAAATAGATAGCCTCACGTAATAAGGCATAGGTTCAAACATAAGGATAGAATTTTCTTAATACAAAATACTAAATCTAAGTTCCATAGTTAGATCAATTCTCTTATACGCTCTATAGTATATAGAGTCAATGCTATAAATATTAAAATTAAATCAAGCCTTCGCTCAAGATCCGGCTCCTCTTCAACCATCTGTATCCAACGGTCCATCCTGCTAGTCCTCTATCGATTCTGACACAACTTCTACCATTTTGAGGGAATGGTAGTGGGTCCACAAGAGTGAGATTTACTTGAAATTTCAGTAAATTAACAATCAACTTGGACAGAGATAAGTTAAGCATGATAAATGACAAACATGAGATGCATGCCATGCAGAAAAATTAATATTTATCTCCCATCCAGAGTTCTCAACGTTTTCAAAAACAATTTAATGCACATTTTCTTATAAAGAACATTTTTCACTTCATTTTATCAAAAGCATAACTGGTCATCATTATTAAAGCCATCATTAATAATAACGTAACGTATGGTATCATCATAACTCCCCATTATGCATTGTGAGTACCTGCCAGTGATCGTAGTACAACTCATGTTAAAACTACTTTGTCCGTGGATTCGTTCTCAATGCATTGGTAACATAATATTTCATCATAACATTACATCATAACATTTCAACATAATATATTCACCCATCAGCATTAGGTGCCATAAATGACTTCATTCCGGTATTCTTTAAAAAGAATCCATTTGAAGCCCGTTGACAGGTCTTAGTCAACCTAGTGGTTTACACTCCATTCTTATTCACTCCAGAGTGGATAGATGAGTTCCGCTAGGATAATTCCTGATCCTAACCTTTGGGGTCGTGACAAAATTTATTTTTTCATACTATGCTTGAAAATGTTTTTCATGACATGTACTTGCGAAGTATGCTTTATGTAAACATGATAATTTCATATAATATGATAAAATGGTGAAAATTACACATGTTATGTAATCAAATACTCAATGTATCATATAACATGATGTTTCATGCTCAAAATGACATTCATATCATGAATGTGACATTTATACATGAATCATAAATAAATTATCTAAGAGTAAGTTAGTAAAACTGTTCATCTGGATTCCGGCTTAGAAATCTGTGTATACCCGGACCGGAACCTGGATTTCAAATCCAGGCTGAAACCTGGATTGGGTTAGCCCAGGCCGGAGCCAGGATGAATCTGAGTTTTTAAAAACCTGGATTCCGGGTTGAACCTGCTTTTATTTTTATTTTTATTTTCTTAAAGTTTTTTGTACACATAAAAGTTGACATTGTTCATATCTATACTTTGAACCAACAAAAGCAGCTTGCCTATTCAAATTCTCACATAATTTTTCATATTAATAGTATTATATAATATAAAATAGTTATCATACCACCAAAAACAAAAGGAAAGGGGCGGGCTTTGAGAGAGAGTAGAGGAAAAGAAGGTGCAGACCTTGGGTAGAGAGAAGCTAGGCAATTGCAAAGAATATATATATATGGGTAGTAAACAAGTGTAGCTCTTGTACTATTTTTAGCGAGTTGATATAAAACTGGTCAGAATAAGGCATTAAACAAGTGCAGTTCTTGTACTATTTGCTGAGAAAAAAAATGCATTAAGAAATCTTTTACTATATTTCGTAGTCCATTTCAGGATGAAGATTGGCCGGAGTCTGCCCAGCAATGCTTGTACTCTTTTAGCAGAACAGTAATTGTATGCTTTGCTTGGGTGACTTGACAGTTGACAGCTTCAGAAGCTGGGGTGCAAACCTTGTACGCTTTGCTTGATCTTGATGTGACTTGACAGTTTTAGAAGCTGTAAAAGTTATCGAGAAGGCATTGATTATCTCATAGACACGGTCTACTATCAAAGAAACCAAAATTTGAATTCCAAATCAAAAAGACCTGGTACCCGAGTTTCAAACCGATACCCGAACCGAGCAGGTTTGGGTTTTATCAACCCGGGTTCTAGCCCGGATAAAAATTTGGGCTGGAGCCAGAAACCATACTGGTTTACTAGGTTCCGAACTGGGCCGGGAAAAAACTCGGCCTGAATGAACAGTCTTATAAGTTAGAGGCTAATTTACAAACTTTCTGGATGTTAAGAAATTGGTGTGGCTGTAAATAGAGATATTCTAAGTTAGGATTAGCATAACTAGGAAGATGTTTGTAATTAAAGGGTTAAAAAATTTGGAATTTACAAAACTGCCCCTGTACTTTTCCAAAATTGCCTCTAAGTTCCTAGATTTTCAGTATATGCAGTTTGGTCCTAAATTTCACAAATCTCATATTTTCTATATGCTAAAAGCATCAATGCCCATAGAATTGCAATAATCAAATCACAACTATGCCAAGTTCAACCTAACTGTGGCAGCCTATATGTGATCTCATGTCTATAACCTCTATGGGTGCATGTGTGCTCAAATTGCATCAAGTGGCAATCATGAATATAATCTTAGGGACATGTTTAAAACTTATCTATGAATTCATCCCAACACTTATGCATTGAGTGAAGTCAAATAATCACTAAACCATCAACTGAGTATATGCATGATGTTTCTAGTTTTTCCTTATCAAAGAGATGTTTAAAGCCTAAATAAATCATGCATCTTCATTCTCATCCCAATCACAAGACTTTTATAAACTCTCATTACTCAAGCTCTCGAAATGTAACCAAAACCTTATAAAATAAACTTTGACCAAGTGAAACCGAAACATGCTTGATGATCAACACAAGATATGGATTTATAAACCTATCATGACATGCTTTTTACCTTAAGTTTAAACCTTCAAAAATTATTTCAAGACATTAGTGAATCATAAAAAGTCATATCAAGAGATGCCATGGCTAAAATTTTAACCCAAAACAAATTATTCAATCAATAATTCAAATCTGACCCGATTTACATCATTCAAGTTAATCCTCACCTAAACTTAATCAAAACCTCATTCTCATACCATAAAGTAAAGCCTAACATGCCATTCTAAAACTTAACAAAAGGTAGGGCAAGATTACTTATAGAAATTGTGACCCTTGAGCTCCCAAACTCAACTCACTTCAAGAACACTCTCAACTCACTCGGTTTCTCACTATCTTCACACTAAGAGTGAATGACTCTCAAGAACCCTAGGGGAAGGCTTTGAGGAGTGGTGTAAAGAGTGAGGGGTGAATGGGGGTATTTATAGGACTCCATGGGGGGTGAGAGGCGTGGATTGGATGAAGGGTGAGGCTTGGGAGTGGTGGAGGTGGGCGGTTGAGTGATGAGTGCAAAATTCTAGATTTTGTTATGCTTGGTTAGGTGAATAGTGGTCTTTCTCATGATTTCTTCAAGGCCAGGTGCTGCAATGAGTCTATGGGTGCAGGGTTGCCTTGGTTGAGAAAATTAAAAAAAAAATCAAAACAATTCTCCAAGATGAGATCATGCTAGCCGATGAGTTTGAATATTCCTATGCTGACCAGTTTTTGTTCATCTATTTGTCTAATCTTTGTGGCTTTGTTTTGCAGGTATAATGACTTTATTTAGTAGCTTTTCAGGTGAGGAGAGGAGGGTTGATTGGCTGCCATGTGATCATACATGAGCAGAAAATGAAATGGAAGCAAAGTAATGGTGGTTCAGTCGAGTGGCTTAGCTTCACCTCTCCTATTGCCAATCGGGTTGGCCTTCTTTAGGGAATAAATGGACAAACATGCTTTTGAGTGTCTTGAATCACTTCTTTGGGATTTGAAGGCAGAGGTGGTGGCATGCGGAAGTGGCTCTTTTAAGAGCAGAAATTCCTTGAAGATCTAAAGGCATCCGTTTGAATCCAACTATACTTCCCAGAGAAATAGTTGGGTTTTTTATTGTTGTTTCTTAGAACTATTTTGCCCCTTACTAGATCTGGTTCTTAGGTGATATGATAAGGTATGGATGTGTAGAATCCCTTTGAAAATATGTGGAAGAAGCATGGGTTTGGGGCTGGTTTGATGAAGTGTGCATGGTGATGCACCAAGGGTGCCGATTGGTGGTGTTGGCATTGACATGGCTTGGTTCCAACTGACATGGGTTGGGGTTAAGCCTAACCTTATAGGGTTGTCTACGAATTATGCCAAACAATTATAAAATCCAAAAATTTTAGATCATAGTTATGAAGAAAGTTATTTAAAGAAAATTATGCAAAGTCATGATGCTTAGATTACTATTTATGTGTGAGATGAATAGTACTTCTTAACTCAAGTTAAAAGCTTAACCATGGTTGGGAGGGAATCCTAGGGACGTGTGGTTCATATTGGGTTTAAGAGAAACTAATAGTATGGTGTATGTGAGTCCCATTTAGAAGAATGAAATAAAAGATAAGGCTTTGGGCTTTATGGGTTGGGCTTTTATTGGGCCACATGAGCAAGCCTTGGTTGTGGGCTTTGGAGTGGGCTATTTTATAGAGCTTATGTCCAGATTTATAGGGCCTACCTTTGGCCTCAAAGGCCCACTAGGTTGGGTCTAATCTTAGGTCATTCTTAGATTGGGCCAATGACCTTCACTCTTACCAAGTTAGGCCCAACAGCCTTTTGTCCATTACATTGGGCCTAATTTCTAAGGTCCTTTAAGAAGGGCCTAAAGTCTTAATTCTCCCAAGTTGGGCCTAAGGCTTTTAAATCTATCATTAGTCTATCACATCCTTAGTAAACTAGGGTCCTAAATAAAACACTCTTGGGCTTATCTAAATCCATCCAACATTTAGCTCATTTGCCTAGCCTACCCATATGCTATGTGTCATACCACTATTGGCCTCTTAGCATTTATTCCTAAAATCTTCTAATAATTCTAACTAAACCTATGATGTGAATTCTTATGCCAATTAAGCTCTAAAATTTCCTTAAAAAAAATCACAACTTAGACTAGCTAGGATTTTAGGTACTAAGTCCAAGTCCTAAGGTAATTTTAAGTGGGGTGTTACACTTTATTACCGGGCTGTATGTTTTAGAGTAATCAATGTTGGACTATTGTAGGAAACCCTTAGCCACAACCTTGCTTTGTACTGCTTGATATCACCGTTGGACTTTCTTTTGATTTTAAACACCCACTTGGAACCAATGATGTTATGGGCAAAGGAAGGTGGAACTAATGACCAAGTTTTGTTCTTCAATAAGGCATCAAACTCGAGATTCATGCCAACACGCTACTTAGGTGATTTAGCTGCAGTTGAATAGCCACTAGGTTCGGTGACAGAGGGATTGAGCTCAGTGGTGAGGGCTTTGGGAAGAGGATATCATATGGAGCAGTCAGTGTAGGTCTTGGGTTTGATATCTACGAGAATATACTGGGCACTCTGATGTCAATAGAATAGATAACGAAAGATACCACTAACTCTCATAAAGATTTAAAGAAGTTGGAGATAAGGAGGGAGTTGCATTTGCAAGACAATGGGTTGTTAGGTTGGTATAAAGTGTCAAATTATGAGAGAAAAAAATTTTGTGAGTGGTTCATGGCAATCAAATTACCTGATGGTTATGCTTCAAACATGTCAAGATGTGTGTGAACCCATGATTGGAAGATAATTGGTTTTAAAAGTCACGACTATCATGTATATTTGCAGCGTTTGTTGCTAGTTGGGGTGCGTGGAAAGCTTACTTTAGATGTTCATGTAGCTTTGACAGACTTAGGGGGATTTTTTCTAGACATTTACAGTAGAATGTTAAAAATTAATGTATCAGTAAGGATGGAAGCTAACTATGTAGTGATATTGTGCAAATTGAAAATTTTGTATCCACTATAATTCTTTGATATAATGGTTCACTTGGTTGTGTACTTGCCTTATGAGGCTTTTGTTGCTGACCCAATTCAGTATAGATGGATATATCCTATTGAACAATGTATGGAAAAATTTAAACGATCTGTGGGGAATAAGACTCATTCAGAAGGTTCAATTGCAAAGTCATACATTGATAATAAATTACCTACATTTTGTTCTATGCATTTCCATGGCATTGATACCAGATTCAAGCGACCGTACTGAAATTATGAAGGTGGACATTTGTGAGTTAATTCACTATTCTCCATATTTCCTCAAACTGTACGTTCCATAGGTGCACAAGAGGGCTATGACTTATGTGGACAAGAGTTTGTTAGAGTCTAATGATATGTATTGAATAACTGGGTAGAGATTGATAAGTACTTGAGGTTAGTGATTTGTGCGTACAAAAATAACTTAAAAGTCCAAGAATATAATATAACTGATAAGAATTAATTATTAACTTCAACATGTGTCACAAACATATTTAATTACTTTGAATGGATGGTGTAACTAATGTAGAAAAGAAGCACGAAGAATATTTCACCTCGTGGTTTGAATATATGATATTTCTAAACATATGATGATAATTAATAAGAAATCTCAAGTGAACGTTTGCTTTGGCATGTCCGTCCAGGCTGGCCTTTCAATACTCAACATGTTTGTTGCGTGGATATTGATTTCACACGGCTAACAAAGAACAATGTAGAAAAAACTCAAAATTGTGTGGGTTTGTAGTTGAAGGAAGCCATAGGGAGGAGAACATTGATCTCTATGGAATTGTTGAATATATTATTGGATTAAAGTACTTGAGGGACATATGATCTGGTCATTTAAATATAATTGGTAGGATATCTCTATATTAGGTTAGGAGTGTATAATGATGAATATTTTGTGAGTGCAATACATCTCGCATATGGTACGAGGAGGATCGTCTCGTTCTCTCTTACTAAGAAAATCAAGTTTTTTATTTAGATGATCCAGAATATGGAAACCTATGGCAAGTAGTACAAAAGTTTGCACCAAAAAATGTATATGATTATATTCCAGAGGGAAATGGATGACATAAAGAATTTGATGGTTCAACAAATGAAGAAGCATATCAAGAAAACGAATCAGGCATCAATTTATTTGTTGATCTCAGCCAATATGACATGGTTCCATTATGTAGAGAATATGTTGAACCAAAAGTAATTGAGGGCGGCTTGTCAGAAGAGCATGAATCAATTGAAGTGTCTAGTGAGGATGAGGGAGACTGGTTGAACAAAACTAATAGTGAATGATAGTTGTTTATGTATAAGTATAGTTGTTATAAAAATAAGAATATTTTTGCGAATAATAATTTATTATAATTTAAAACATATATGCCTCCCAAACGCAAATAAAATTTTTTGTCATCTCCATCCATTACCAACTTTCCAATTGGTTCACCTGCCACTGATGGTGGGCCAGCATCACCAGCCCTAGAACAATGAATATTATTTGTGAAACTGGAAGGATTTATGTAATGATTTAAGTAATAGTGTTTTAAAAATAAAATACTAAACTATATTATATGCTTTAAATAATGTATAGTTGTTGTAAGCCATCATCGAGATCGAGGTGTTACTAGAGGTGTCTGCATAGAGAAAGTGCAGAAAGTAAAAAAAAATTAAAGTTGATATTCATGATGATCGCATTGGTGGCTCTAGGGATCTGACAGCTTGGCTTGCTTCCTTTGTTGGCACCCTTACCCCAACATATGCAACCATAGGTACATCCTCCTGGGCTAAGGTTCCCCAAGATGTGAAAGACCACATCAAAACTCGTTGCCTAGTGAGAAATTTACTTAGAGAATAATTTTATTAAATTATTACTTAATTTATAATTAGTTTATTCTTGAACTAATCGTTTTGCACTATTTCAAGGATGAGTTTGAACTTAATTTTGGTTGGCGAGATTATTGAGTAACGGTTGATGAGCTGATGAGCAATGGATTATAGAGATACAAAGGTAGATGCCATGCACACTATCAAAAGTTTAATAGTGCAATAGAGGTGTGTCAAAATTCATTCCAAAACATGCCACAAAACGAATCTAAGAAGTTTTGTGATATGTTTGAAGATCTAGCATATGTGGTCATTTCACTGCTATATTTATTCTATATGTTAGATCATTAAACATATACGATAATAACATTGCTTCTTTTATTGTAGCAATGAAGTACTGTCAACAAAGAAAATAGAGTAAATTTAACGATACACCATCATGCAGGTTCTAGATATTTTCATTGATTATTAAAAAAATTGGTAACGTTATACTACCATTCGTTAAATATTAACCTATACTATAGATTTTCCTTTTGCAGGAGCAACATAGTCCTACTAAGTATAGTCTGACCCAATTGAGTATAATTGCATACAAATCGTGATGGTGTTTAGACCTGTCCCGAAACATAAGCAAATTATGTAAGTTTATTTTATTTATTTATTTATATTGAATACTAATATTTATGTTATTTATACATCTCTAATGATTTTTCTTTTTTGTAGGAGAATGGTTTCACTTTGGAAAACTATTGTTGCTGCATTTGATGAATCTTTTGTTAACGATGTAGAGATTTTTTCTTAGGTTCTTGAACCCCATTCTGGATATTTGAAGGGTTTAGAACATTGCGTGAAACCTTCCTCAACATCATCCTCTTCTCAAGCAATTTGGATAATAACTCTTGGGAGTTAGAAGATGAAAGGCTCAAGATCGAACAATTGATATCCAAGCAACAAGAGTTAGAGGCTTGATTACTACATGATTACACCTAAACTATTACGCGGTGATATAGAATAGTTCAGGCTGTCTATCCACATGGAGTCGGAAGAATCACTACAAGATGCAAGCTTAAGGGAAAAGATTAAATGACAATTTGATAAAAATATGAAAATTCTACCTAAAGCATGCAATTAAAATGAGATTTGGGCACATATAAAAAGGCATATAAAGCTTCGGGCTTCCATCAACCGGATCCAATACTATGCCATTTTCAATCCAAACTATATATACACAATTAAGAATTATAGCGCCAAATTCCTAATTGGAAAATATGACATTATATTTATCTAATTTCTCAAATTTGATTCTACAATCTATTCTCCATTTACAAACCACAGTTTTCATATATAAAAATGAATATCAAATCTAAAGACGACACTATGTTAAAAAATAATAGTGTAGCAAAAGATCACATCAATGACATGAAAAACAACTATTTAAGTCACAATCATATATCTCAATGAAATCAAACCATAGCAAGATTTAATATAATTGTCTCAAACTTATAAAAATTCAAAACAAATAGAGACTTCAATCCTAGAATTTTAAACAATAAAACTTAATCTATGAATTGAAATAAAGTCAAAAGTATTTTCAGCAATCAATTTCTACCTTAGGCTTTATCCAAGATTTAGTTCTCCATGAAAGAACTAAAAAAATAAAATGGAATTTTTTTTCTTCTCTAAAATTGTGTCATCCCCCTTTCGAAACTCTCCCCAATGATATGCTTCTCTCGGGTATAAAAGAAATTGTTTTCCTGGTTTTCGTATAAAAAATCTCCTAATTGTTAGGACTCAGATTGGTAGCCGCGTACGCGCTTTAGGAGTCAGAATGTAGATATCCTTATCATATATGAATTGTAGCCCTTTAAGATAGATTTCCAAAGCATCAAGAATCACATCAAAAGGATGTGTGAGTGGAAAGTTATGATCAAAACATTAAGGTATGTCCAGGCTGCTTCCTAGAGCATTTTGGACTTGGACTTGTAGTTTCCTTTTATGATTTTTTTCTTTTTTTCTTTATCTGAATTACTCTCAAACCCACCTTATTTGAAGTTATCTTTTATCTGATATTTTGGAAAGTTATCCCAACGTAGAAGTCTTCCCATGTTAAAGCATCATTGCTTTGCTGAAAGTCAGCCCACGTTGAAAATGAAGAGTCCTTACTACTTGAAAGTTTTGCTCAATTCAAAAGTCATGTTTCGTTGAGAACTCTGGCAAATTATTCGAATTCAAAAATTCCTTTGAATCTGACTGGATTTTAGCTCTCTCTGTTATGGATTATGAAATTAAACATAAAAATGTTCTTAGAAGTATCTCAAAGTAAATAGAAACCAAATTCAAGAATACAAATTAATTTCTATGATTTCTATTCGTATTTTTGCATTTTAGTCTAATAATTGGGTATACAAGTAAGTGGTGTATACACAATTACATAGAGATTTAGGTATTATGAACAAGTAACAAGCAAGCATTTATCTTATGTAAAAACACTAACAAATGAGAGTTCAACCATTCTTTCCACAAGCTTACTTAAGATCAGAACGGTCAAAACAGAAGGTTGTAATATGACTAAGGTTAGGCTATATGAAAAAAGGAAATGAAAAAAAGATAAAAACTTCCAAGTACATACCTAAGGAGTCTTATTAAACATCTCAATAAACCACATTCCTCACTTGATGTACTCTTCAGCCTTTCAAATCATCAAATAATGCCTTTTGTTTTCTATTTTTCATTTCTTTTTTTATAATTTGGTGAATAATTATATGTCACTTTGGTATTTTACTATTTCTACCCAGACTTGATATTTCTGCCTTTGAAGCTAACTCACTTGAACAACTAGTAACTCGTGTTCTTCCCTTTGTTTTTATTCTTCGCAAAGAAAAGAATTACATATCTAGTACACACTTGGAAGTAAAAAGGATAAGAAAAATCAGTGTATAGGTTAACTCCAATGTGGAGAGATATGGATAATGTAGGTATATGAAGAAGAAAAAAAAAAACTATATGTTTCTTGCCTCAAAGTTGGCTATTAAGGGTCTATAATTGAAAGGGTTGGCTTGAAAGGCTCAAAAGTTAATCCTAAGTTGACATTTATCATATCCTAAGTATATTCGCCATCACATCAATAAACATATAATGATATTATCAAAAGAAATGCCCAATTAAAAAAGAAACAATGAATGCTTGTCACAATTTTCAGTATTTGTTGGCTCTTAATTCTCTCTAAAACTCACACATTAATACTTGAGTAAAAGAGTTCTCTAGATACATGTGTCAAACCACCATCATACTACAAAATTTGGATGAGTGCATTAGACATCCTGTTAATACCTCAGCATAATGATCAAGATGAGTTTGTTGAATTCACTAAGATGGCTATGTATGAGAATGAGCACACATGTGAAAGGATGTACGTGTGATGCTAATTAAAAAAAAAAAAATTATGTCACATGTAAAAGTGCCACAGAGTTCGAACAGGCAATTGTAAATGCATAATTTACATCACCTCCAACTTAAACGAAACATTGTCCTCAATATTTAAGAATCAAAACTGAATGGATAGTAACTGAATAGAGTAGAATACACCTTATGTGTGACGTGGGCAGCCTGGTAAGCATAAGAGATGCCAAAATGACACTATCTTGCAAATATAAAACAAAGAAAATAGCAACAAACAAAAAAAAAGAAAAGGAATGGAAACAAAACAAAAACATATATGCATGGTGGGGTCAAGGTTGATAGACTGAGTCTGCAAGTGGAATGCCTTACACTTCAGAAATTTGTCTATTAATAAGTATTTTTAGGTGTTGACCATTTACTTTAAAAACCCGGCAATGCCTAGGATCCTCTATTTCCACCGCCTATTTTCAAAAATATGTTTTACTACAAAGGGACTAGTCCACCTAGACCAAAATTTTCCTGGGTGCTTGTGAAATCTAGAATCATATAAGTATACTTGGTCATTCGGCTTAAACGTCTTCCTAAGAATTCATTTATTATAAAATGCTTAGATTTTAGCCTTATAGATTTTAGAGTTCTCATAAGCATCATTTATCAACTCCTCTAATTCAGTCGACTGAGATTTTCTAAACTCACCCGCCTTTCTTAGGTCAAAATTAAAATGCTTGATGGCCCAATAAGCTCGATGCTCGAGCTCTACAGGTAGGTGTCAAGACTTTTTAAAAACAAGCCTATAAGGTGACATATCTAAGGGAGTTTTGAAAGCAGTATAGTAGGCCCAAAGTGTATTAACTAGTCTTAAAGACCAATATTTGCGATCAGGGTTTATTGTTTTTTCTTGGATTTTCTTAATTTCCCTATTGGCAAATTCTGCCTGTCCATTTGTCTAAATATGGTAGATAGTAGAAGTTTTATGAACAACTCCATATTTTTTCATCAAAAGCTTAAATGAACAGTTTCAAAAGTGTCTGCCCCAATCACTAATGATAGCAAGTGGTGTACCAAACTGAGACCACATTTTTTTTTAAGAAATTTGATTACTGTCTTATTATCATTGCTCCTACAAGCTGCTGCCTATACCCATTTTGACATATAATCTACTGTCACAATAATGTATTGATATCCAAAAGAAGGGGGAATGGTCCCATGAAATCAGTACCCCAACAATAAAAAATTTCTATCAGTAAGATCGGATTTAACGGCATCATCTTACGACGGGACAAAGCTCTTAACTTTTGACACATTTCTCATGAGCGAAAATAGATGTTTGCATCATTAAACAAGATGGGCCAATAAAATCCACACTGTAGAATTTTTGCAGTGGTTTGTTTCATTGAAAAATGGCTCCCACAAACTTGGGTATGATAAAATTCTAAGACACTAGCAATCTCCTCATTAGGAATGCAACGCCTTATAATTTGGTCAGGAAAATATTTAAAAAGAAAAGGTTCATCTCAATAGAAATTGCGTACCTCAACCATAAACTTCCTCTTGTCTTATGTGCTCCAATCTACTAGTATCTCGTCTACAGTCAAATAATTCACAATATGAGCAAATCATGATAAAGAGAAAATAGACAATAAATGCTCATTTGGAAAACCATCCCTAATTGGCATGTGGTCAGTGATTTTCCTCAAATGTGAGATTCGAGAAATGGTCTGCTACTACATTTTCAACTCTTTTCTTATCTTTGATAGTGATGTAGAATTTCTGCAAAAGTAAAATTCACCGTATTAATTGCGCTTTAGCATCCTTCTTTGTGAAAAGGTACTTAAGGATTGCATAATCTATGAAAATTGTAATAGAAGAACCAATTAAGTAAGCACGAAACTTATCCAAAACAAAAACTATAGCTAGCAACTTTTTTTTAATAGTTGAGTAATGTATTTGACCATTATTTGGAGTTCTACTAGTATAGTAAATAACAAAGGGCTTCCATTCCCTTATTTGTCTAAGGACAATATCTACAACATAATCATTAGCATCGCACATTAGCTCAAAAGGTAAAACACAATCAGGTGGCTACATTATGGGTGCTAAATGAAGCTTGCCAATCAGCATTTTAAAAGCCTGTTGACAGGGTTGTGTCCACTCAAACGGGGTATCTTTAGCTAGGAGATTGTATAGCAGTTTAGATATGGTAGAAAAATTATATAAAAACTCATATGACCAAGAAAGGATCTAACATCCCCTTGGAAGAAATAATATGTCCTAAGATAATACCTGAAGGTACCATAAAGTGACATTTTTCTCAATTCAAAATCAGTTCATTTTCCTCACAATAGGTCAATACTCTCTTGAAATTCAGCAAGCATGAGAAAAAGAAGTTTAAAAAACAATCAAGTCATCCATAAAAACTTCCATGCAATTTTCAATCTTGTCATTAAAAATGCTCATCATACAGTGTTGAAAAGTACCAAGGGCATTACACAATTCAAATGACATTTTACAGAAAGCATAAGTACCAAAAGGGCAAGTGAAAGTGGATGTATCCTAGTCTTCTAATGCAATTTCAATTTGATAGTAATCAGAATAACCATCCAAAAAATAATAAAATGGATAACTAGCTACACACTTAAGGATTTGATCAATAGAAGGGAGGGAAAATGGTCTTTTTGGGTGGCGGCATTCAATTTTCTGTAACCAATATATATCCACCACCCAGTCACAAGTTTAGTAAGTACTAACTCACCCAATTCATTCTTCACCACGGTAACGCCTGACTTCTTAGGGATAACTTGCATAGGACTAACCCATTTATTGTCAGCAATAAGATATATAATTCCTGCATCTAACAACTTTAACACTTAATTTTTTACTATTTCTTTCATGGTAAGATTAAGTCTACATTGAGAGTCTCTACAAAGGCTAGTTTATTCCTCTAAATTAATTTTATGAGAATAGACTAAGGGGCTAACACTTTTGATATCTGCAATGCTCCAACCTATGGTTGACTTATGCTCATTTAAGGTTCGAAGTAATTGCTTATCTTGAGATTTAGACCATTCAGATGAGATAATGACAGGAAAAGTATTATCTATACCAATGAAAGCATGTTTTAAACCCTTAGGCAAATGTTTCAATTCAACTCTTGGTGCTTCCATATTTAAAGGAATTGGCTTTTCACTTTTCTTATGCAACTCCTCAAATTTCGGTTGCCAATCCCATGTGCCATAATCCTGAGTTTCATAAAAAATAGCATAAATATTAACAACATCAGATGAATCACTAATAGTATCAAACTCAGACTTAACAAGAAAATATTCAAAATGATCAAAATCATGAGTTGTGTGAACTCCCTTGTCTATGAGTGCGTCAATCATTTACGTTTGGTAGCATTCATTATCCTCTTTTGGCTGTTTCCCAGAAATTTATGCCACCACCAACTTAAAACTTATTTTCTTACTTTGTCTTTTGATTTATTTTGCCATAATGCAACAATTGCACAATTGCGATGTTTTAATAATACTTAAATGTAGTTTTCTTATTTTAAATTTATGATTTACTGTATCATGATTACCGTTTGAACATAATATATTCAATTCGGATAAACAATTACTATTTATTACTGTTCAAACACATTTTCTCCACCGTTCAAACGAGAAACCCAAAACCATTTGAATGAAAACTGAAACTCATTACTTTGGTTCAAATAGATTAATAGTAGGTTCACACATTCTACATTTTTTTATCATTCGAACACATACTATTATGTTCGAACAAATTCATAATTATTCCAATGAGAAATGAATTGTTCGAACAGATTTTTTAATTCGAACATTTCTCAAGCAACTTCGATTGAATTATTTATGTTTAAACACCAATCGAGTTGTTCGAACAAGAATAAAGTGTTCGAACAGTTCCTTCATTCAAACATGATCAAATAAATTATTGTCTTTCGAATTAAATTTTTGTAAAATCCGAACAGATATCCAATTGTTTGAATAGGATATTGGGAAGAAATTGTTTTGTCCCCAAAAAGGTTCCGTTTGAACAAGTCAGCCACATTTCGTTCCTAAAAGTATTTTTTTGAGACACAAAAAAAGATATCGAGAAGAAATCGTTTTGTCCAAACAAAAAATCTGTTTGAATAGGTCAGCCACATTTTGTCCCTAAAAGTATTTTCTTTAGAAAAAAAAAAAAATTCATCTCTAAAAACATTCTAAGATAAAATTGAGATGAAATTTTGTCGGTGCTAAAAATTTTGTGAGATTTTTACAATCTCTGCTTTAGCCCAAACTATGGTGCCCATCATCCGAAATGTAGATTATTTAGCCATTTATTTTCTTGTTTTATTTATCCTGAGGGGAATAATAATGATCTAAGTTGCTTAAGAGCATTGACATTAGATTCTCTAACTTTCTAGTGAAAAATTAGTTAGAAATGACATCTTAACTAGTTTAAGAAGCATACTTCCTATATATCACACATTAGATTATGTCTAAATTTGCCAAACCATTAAAATTATGTTTATTAATAATGTTTTTGTTATTTTCTTATTTAACATTCATATTTTGAAATCTAACAATTATATTTATTATTTCATCCAAAGTCTTTTTATTTACATTCTTTTATTTTAATGATAATTTTTAAATAATAACAGTTTTTATTTACGGATATTACAATTGTAAGATGTCACTATTTTATATCCAACCAAAGTGAATAAAACAAGGACGCTTTTTATGTGCTGCAAACACAAAAGAATATGTTCTCAAGTTTATTTTAGTTGACTTTAGAAGTTCTTACGACGATATCAATCTCCTTGTTCTGCAAACCCAAAGTACATTAGAATTTTCTAGGATTATTTTGCTAAAATGGTGAACTCCAAAGATTGCATATATAATAAAAAGATGTTCATTAAACAAATTTCTAGAAATAATAGTCTTTTATTATCTTACATATTATTTTTCAAATATATCCTAGAATTTCATTTGGGAGTACTTATTCTTATATGATCTATATGAAAAAATTCTTGGATGCATCGCATCAGGTCATTGATTATTAGAGCCTAATTATAACTAGTAGATAAATAAGGAAAGAAAATCATAAAATTATAACTAGGGGTATAACCAGTCTTGTTCGGTTCGATTTTTGACAAATTTTGGAACTGAACCGGTATATACTGGTTTTGAAAATTTAAGAACTGACGTGGACTGATTCATCACCGAAATCAAAACTTTCAATTTTTTCAATTTTGGTCCGGTCCGGTTCGATTTTTCGGTTTACTGTTTACACATATAATACTATGTAAGTTTGATATTATTATTTTTTCAATATTAAACTTAATTGTTAGAATTTAGTATTTATTATTAACAATTACTAATTCATTAATATTCAATTATATTAATATAGTATAAGTAGTGTCTAACTTATTAGTGAGATTAATAAACTTTACGGCTAAAATACTATAATTAGTGTCTAATTATATTAGTATAAGTACTGTCTAACTTACATCAAATGCTATATTAATTTTATGTTATAAGATTAATAGATTTGAATAATAAGACTAGAATTTCATGCTATATTAATTAGTAATTTAGCATATAATATATATAATATAATATATAAAAATTTATCTATACTAGTTTGGTTCTGTTTAAACCAATTTTCAAAATATGAAAATTGATACCACACTAGTTTAGGATCGGTTACAAACCGGACCAAAGTCTTGTCCAATCCGGTTCAACCGGTTTTTTAGTTTTTTTTATACCCACATTTATAGTGATTAAAGAATACAAGAATAAAATACTCATTTATATAAGCTACTGTATCTAACAAATTTGTTGGATACTATAGGTGAAGTTAAGAACTTGGTCAACTTAGCTAGAGTATTTATATAATCCAATGTGGGGCTGTTTTGTAGTATTTAGTTAAAAATGTGCTTGCTAGATATTATCCATGATCCAATGCTATGCTCTAAGGTCTTTATGGATATGTATTGATACAATGGTATTTTTTTTATGTATTTGTGACTAGTGGAGATGTTACTATAATGGAATTTTGATGTTTAAAATTTTTCTCTACTACTAAGTTTTTAGACCAATTACTTATCCATTGTTAATAGTTCATATCATTAGTAACATTCTACGTACACGCATATTACTGTCATGAAGGTATGGGTGTGTAACCTAATATTACATATTCTAATGTCTCAACAACTCTTCAAATCACAAGCGGGAAGTTTGAGACGTCACAATGATGAAATGAAAATGATGATAAAATAATAAAATCAAAGAATCAAAGGAAATTGTGAAAAGAATGAATGAAAGGAAAGCATGGAAGAAATGAATGGAAAGAAATGAAACTTTAATGTTTGAAAATGCATAATGACCAATGATTGAATGAATAATGATACCAATGAATGGGCAGATTTCAATGCTAAAATGACCATACTGTTAGTGCATCATTTTTGCCATTTTGGCTAAAGCGATTACCAATCTATGGCCAGGGCGAAGTTTGGGTTACAGGGACTGTAAACCCTAACATACAAGGCATAACACTATGTACTAACCAATGAGAAGTGCTAATAGTTACTTGTATGTTGTAGTGTTGTAATGCCCATCCTTGTGGTAGGACTTTAGAAAATATTTTTTAGGAAAAAGAGACGGGAATTACTAACTCTTTTGAATTTTTTTATCTTTCCTTCCCAGGATATGAAAGGTTCTAAGTTTAAAACTAAAATCTACTCAATAAATATAAAAGAGAATTTTGCAAATGAAATCATTAAGTAAAATAAAAATGCTTTTTACAAAAATTGACTCTCATATATTAAATAAAAACCTGCCTAGGCTTCTGTCACTCTTCTCTTGGGTCATATCTGTCCTGATGCTTCTTCCTTGTATTGTCTCTGAGAGGGGGAGGGACATACATAAAAACTAAAATGAGTCGAATACTCAGTAAGTATTACTTCATATTGTAAAACTATATTAATATAGGTTTTTATTCATGCATTCACATTCATCTACATATTTTACATAACCATTCATTTTATTTAAAATATTACAATACGGGATTTTTCTTTAAAAATGTTTTCCTTTCATAAAATATTTATCACACCTTATACTTTCATTCATACAGAAATTAAAGCATACATGCATTCATTTATTCTTTTTAGTTTTTCTCTAGTTGGTACACACCATTACGCCCCTTGTGTTAAGAGTATCGGTCTTTTGGACCTGGATTCCATTCATGGCTACAGGTTGGGAATCTATTTCAATCAAGGGGTAACACTTGGTGCACCATTAGTACTACTTACCCGATATTATAATCTACCAAATCTTGGTACTCATTCATTTAGTCATGGTCGTTACATATATTTATACATTAAAACATTCTTTTCCTTTCATTCATTCAGTCCCTCCAGTTCTTTCCTTTTCATTCCTTTCACCGGTCCATTCATTTCTTAAACATCGTTTAAAAACATAAGTTTGAATCTCAACATTTAAGGCATCCTTTAAAAGCATAAACATGAGCATTATCCTAAACATCAATTCATGGCGTCATTTAAAATCATTTGATAGCCTCGTTTAAAATTCATTTCATAGCGTCAATTAAAAATACACTTTCATCACGTCACTTTAAATATCATTTAAATGCATTGAGCATAAAACTTAACGTTTCATTTCATTATTTAAAATAAAGACAGTAGTTGCTACATATAGTCTCCATTTACATGCATACAACTATTACTTTTGGGTGCATAAATAGGAGCTGCCAAGGAAGGCCATACATACATATACCTTTAAACATTCATACCTAACATATTTTCATAAAAACATCATTCATTTAATTTCATAAAGCATCATAAAAAAAAATATTTCATTTTCATTTCATATTATTTAGAAAAATCTATAAAAGTATGAACATAATACTTACCTGGACTCCATTCTATACTCATTTCATACAGTCCATTCATACGCGTGTCAGATGACAACTTACATGCATACATAACCTCACATTCTTCCTTTCCTCAAGTGCATTACTTAAATTTAGAAAATACATAAACTACTTCTGACTTAGACTCCCTTCATCCAAACATACTCTTTCATCTCATTCCATCTTCTATGCTTTCCTTTACCACGTTTTTTAAATCTCAAGATTGTAACTTGTGATCCATTTGAGGTCACCTTTTAAACACAACATTCTACTTCAAGTGCTTATTCTTTAAAGTGAACCTCCACGATTCACGTTAAAGGCTAAGTTACACAGTCGCCTCCATCATTCTTTCTACCTACAGAACCATCCACTTCGATGCTTTCCTTTTCCATGTTTCCTAAATCTCAAGATTGTAACTTGTGACTCACTTGAGGTCACATTTCAAACACAACATTCTACTTCAAGTGCTTATTCTTTAAAATAAACCTCAATGACTCACTTTAAAGGCTAAGATACACAATCACCTCCATCATTCTCTCTACCTATCAAACCATCCACTTCGATGTATAACTTGGACCAACCAAATTACAAATCTCAACCTTAGCCAATACATACATTCCTTCCTTCGTTCATATACAACCTAACCAACACTTCATCATAATCATAACCAAGCAAATACACAACTTTAAATCAACCTTGAGACTTAAACATCATGTACTCATACTTCAAACAAATTATCCATTACATATGGTATATCTATCTGGCACATGTATCCAACCAAATTATACATATGCCCTACCTCTTTAATCACCTAAGATCAATATATAATTCACTAATATTCACTTGTCTAAACAAGCTTTATACTCTGATACTAACCTCCAACTCAAAAACAAACAACATGACCCTTCATACAACTCGTCTAACTACTTAGTTTGTCCCAACACTTCACTCGACCCATATGACATATAACCACATCATGATTACATCTTATCCAATCAATTTACATAGTTTGCAACCCCGAATTGTACAGTGATCCCATCATTTCACATGGCATCCGGCCACTGCACAATTACACCATCACCCATTCTTCACGCAACACAACTCCACACTTAATTCCCGTCACTTCAAAACATACTGCCATATCACTAACTATATCACACAGCACAACACCCCATCACTTCACACTACTTATAGCCACAACACTACACAATATTGCCCAACACTTCAACTACACAGCCACATCATAACTATACAGTGATACCCGTCACTTCAAACAACACTGTCACATCACAAACTACTCCATAACACCGTTCACAGGTCCCAACACTTCACAACAATAGCACACACTTCACATATAACCCCATCACTTTACAACTACGTCACACAGTTCACAACACTTCACATTTCACAACAACAACACAATCCACAATAAACATCCAGCTTCTCAATAAAATAACTATCGAGAGAAATGAGTTGGAATTATACCATGCGTCGGGGCTGAGACCTTGCGTCGCTTGCTACCCGGCATGATCCCACGACGGCGGCTACACACGTGTGAGGAGAGACCGGTTGAGACGCAGTGGTCACTATCGTGACCTTAAAACAAGGGTTGTTTGGGTTACAGTGGTGGCTGGCCATGGTTGAGGAGATCGAGAAGGGACGTGGAGAGGGGTGGTCTGTGGATGGCTTGGCCGTGTATGGTGGTGGGGGGTGTGCGTGGGTGCTAGAGCCTGAAGGAGAAAAGAGAGGGAGCTAAGGCCTCGGCTGGCTGGGCATGGTGGTGGAGCTCAAGATCTGCGACTACGGGGTGATCTGAGGTGGAGGGGGTCGTTGGTGAGGTGGTGTCGTCGGCATGCGATGGTGACGAGGGGCTGGCCGCGGTGGGGCATGCTAGAGAAAGAGGGAATCAAGGAGAAAGAGTGTCGATTGGAGGGGGAGGAGAGAGAGGGAAGGGAAAAAGTGAGGGTTTTATAGATTTAATCCTAACCCTTCATCTAGGGGTCTCCAGATTGATCTAACAGTGAAAATTAAACACATAAAATAAACTAACTAAATAATAGGTAGATGAAATAAAATGCAACTAAGACCAAATAAAAATCAAACTTTATTTTATAAAAACAATAATCTTCATCATAAAATAAAATGAGGAGTTTTATAAATATTTTTAAAAGAATAAATCTACCTAGATAATAGAGTTTTTAACATAAATTGAAATAACGAACATTACATAATACCCTTAAAGAACAAAAATCATTTAAATAAAATGATTTGCTAAAACTCTATCATTTTCGGGACTTCACAATATAAAAAAGTTTACGGCTTGGTTCAATAATACTAAAAATACCCTATTTAAAAATAATTTTAAACATTTAAAATATTTCAAACACTTTAAAGTACTAGACTCCATTTAAAAATCATCTGTTACATTAAAAACACGAATTCGGAATTTAAAACACCAAGGCGAGACTCGTAACTAATGGAGAAAAAAATGAGCGGTTGGTCACAAGTGTCATTTGGCTCTTTTTAAAGAAACATACAAGGTGAACGAAAATGTTTTTATGAAAATAGAGAAGTGTTTTTATAAAAAAAGAAATGTCGATGAGGCAAAGTGTAATTACCTCTTAATTTTAATAACGAGATCTTTTATCCTAAGGATCTGTTACCATGGGGAATGAAGTAATGTGTATCATTATTTCATATCTAATATACTATATGTAATAATACCTACAGTTATAATCTTTATATATATATATATGAGCGAGCTTATGAGCTGAGTCAAATTTTATACAAGTTGTATCATTTAATAATCAATTATAATTTCGTGTTCACGAACAAGCTCTCTAATGAAATAAATCGAGCTCGAGTCAGGTTTAACCGTGTCAAAATCGAGTTGCCTATGCAGATTACACCCCTAATTGTAACTTATAAGTATTAAGTTCATCGTCCCTAATAAAATTAAAAATTTAATCTGGTAATTACATAACATAACAACAATAATAATGATTTGTTGGCATACATGGAGTATACTCACTAATCAAGACATACGGGGAGTATACTTAACTAGATCATCATCATGATTTATTATTATGAGATTTGAAATTTGAGCAGGAAACTCCCTATTAATTATAACATTGACTTGTAATCCCACAAACATTGTAAATTCTAATGTGGCAACTAAGCTACTCTAATATATTCAATGGAGAGAGATCTTATCAGGTTAATATCTCAAGAAATTGACTAATCGCATTTAAACACTGAGGAAACACTATTCTTACAGATGCAGTTCATAATTTGTACCAAAAGATAAAATATAATGGGTCTCTCCAATGGTCACCAATTAGAGTCTCCTTAAGGCCAGAGTTTACCTGGTTGTTAACTTCAGGACCTCATGGGATTAGTCGAGGTGTGCGTAAGCTAGCCAAGACACCCACGGTAAAATATATATATATATATATTTAATGGGTGTGGGACACTGGTTGACAGTTTCCCAAGAGAAGTTCTTTCATCCTTCTTTGCTTTAAACATAAGAAAGTGAAAATTCTGAGAGTTTTTTTCTTGGGGGCATGTGGTGTAGGGTTTACTCAGAAGCAAAAATTTCTTCAGGTCGTTGAGAAGAAAATCTTAAGTGTTTCCAAGAGTTACAGAGCTAAGATTTTGGAGAACAATCCTGAAAGTTGATCCAAAAATCTGGTAAAGCATGCTTTAAGGGATGATTCTTGGATTCTGTAGTTCTAGTTTACGTGAAATTGTGAAAATATATAAAAATAAAATAAAATAAAATAAATAAAGATTGTGATGCTGCAAAAACAAGAACATCAGCAAAGAACCTGAGTAAACCAAGACATGCCTTGTGAAACATATCATATCTAGTCATACATCAACATGATATTAAGCTGAAGATCCTAAGCGTGTTTTATAATATAAAGAGCAGAAAAATTGGTATTTCGAGAGAAAAGAGAAGGAAATCCCCTAAACTAAACCTTATAGCTAGATCCCAATCATGAAACTCGCAATGACAGAACCTCGAAATGAAAGAAAAAAGGTAATAGCACACTATATACACAGACATAGATAAATATATAGATGCAATAATGGACGCATGATTGTATAATTCATCAACCTATACTGATCACCATCTCAAACACCTATCTTGAGAATTTCAGCCAAGATCAGGAACTGTGAAATGCTCATCATCGTCGTCTGGGAATCCGATTCTAGGCCTCTTGTAGGTCATGCCGGATTTATTGGGTCTGCACGAGATGAAGTTGCTTGATTGTGACATTGGAAGCTGAGGCACTTCTGCTGCTGCTAAAGCCTCCTGAGGAATTTGCTCATTAAAAAGGTCCATCTCTGCTAACCACTCAAACTCTCCCAACTCAAGTGCCTCTTTCTGCACAATCTAACAGGTGAAAATCCAATAGAAAGGGTGGTTAGAATGGCAAAACCAAATTATTTGAAATTCTAAAAGTTGGGCATATGCCTTCCTCAAAATAACCAAAATGTGGAGAATGAAAACCAAATCTTGAAAGAAACATTTTAAGGACTCGTCAACTTATATGAGCCATTTTTATGTAGACATCTCCATTATGCTTTTACCTAGATGCCTCTTTGAATCAGAGTGCCTTTAGTAGTGTCCTAAGCATTTTTAACGATAAAAGTACAAGTTTTTCATCACTAAATTTAAAAAGCAAAATATATACTTCCTTATCCAAACTCTCATCATTCCTCCAAGGTCTCAAATTCACTGGAGTTTATGAAACCAAAGCACTATTGAGAATCCCAATTAAAATTTGTTTCTCGATTGTCTAATACCTATTTTCTTATGCTAATTTCACATATGGTTGGTGACTTAAGAACCATGCTTTTGAGCTATGTGAAATCAAATATAGAATAATTACTAGAGTTATTCTATTCTCAAGCTGGTATATAGAGCACATTATACACATCCCTTATATGGTAATATTTGATTTGTAAGATTTAAATTTTAAAATTGTTCTTCTAAATGAAATTGTGTAATGTAAGTCCTTTACTAGGTATGTTACCCACACTGTCTTATAAATAGAATTTTTCTGATTTCTATGATAAGATATTGGATCCTATTTCTGTTAGTAGAAAAAGCCAAATGTCCTTGGCTTCTTTTGGCAATGGGATCCCCAAGTTTTCAACTATTATCATCATCAATGAAGATAAGCATGTCCAAAGCCACCAAATGAGTAAAGATCTGTGGACTTCAAATAAATCTCCAGTACCTTCTCAGATGACTCGAGATCAGAAAAATGCAACAAGTCATCAACACCCCAAGGAGATGTGAGGCTAGAAGCTTGCTGTGTGGGCACTTTCGCGGAGATCTGTTGCTTGTTCTGATTAGGAGGCTCCAATCTACTCTTATCAGTATCCTTGTTACAACTGACATTCAAAGCCACACGAATTCCAGTAGCGAGAAACCGCTGATGGTTTGCTGAAAGGCTACCAGCTGAATGAATTGGTTCATCACAGTCCTGGCAAAAGAGGGCTCTGTCTTCGACACAGAAAATGAAAGCTGCCTTATCCTGTTTTTTCAAAAGAAATTAGAGAGAGAGAGAGTGAGAGAGAGAGAGAGGAATTTAAGCAATAACTTCGAAAAACACAAACTCATTCACAACATAAACAACATTGTGACAACCCAGTGAAGGTACTGCAAATTACAAATTTGTGGTTGATTGGAGAGGCCAATTCCAAGTGTTACTTTTTGCCTTTCCTTTTCCTCTGAACAGGAAGTTATAAAAGGATACACAAATCATCAAGAGTATATAACCAGGTCAAATTATGCTTGGTCCATATGGTTTGCAAACAAAAAGGAGAATTACAATCAATAAATATGCAAACTGAAATAAAGTAAAATTACAGAGTTCTCTCCAAAATTAAGTTTGTTGTATCGTATCAGCACCTTTCCCTGTTCTCTAATGCAACATTGAAGATTTTTCCCATTTTCTTCTCCATGCCATGAAGCATCAATGGTATTGGTACAGTTCCAACCATGAGGCACATAGCCTAATTCCGTTTAAATAGGGAATTATTGTATAATTTGATGCCGAAACACATCTATCAAATCAAAATGGACACTGTTCATACCCAGCAGCAAAATTAGATAGCTTGGTAAAATTTGAACACTATATCTTAACTGCAATCCCAGCCTGTCTCAAAGAATTTTCAGATTTTGGGGTTTCACATATACCAGGAATTTAAAACCACCAAAAGAAATATTGGGGAAATTGAATATACCGACAAATCCACACTATAGAAGGTATGGAAGATACAGAAGGAAAAGAAAATGAAGACTCAGAAGTTGAATTACCTGGCAGATGTCACATCTAGGGAGCTTGTTGGAGAGGCATTGGAGGAGAAGCCTCTGGTGCTTGCTTGCGAGCTTATTTGCTGCATGAACTTCAATGTCACATTTCGCGCACAGGGCTGCCTCGTCTGCGCAACAAATCACGGTTGCCGGAGCTCTCTCACACACATCACACTGAATTTTCATTTTTCTTTCTCAGAATTTTTGGTAAATATAAATATCCAACCCCTTATATGTCTTCTACTTCGGTGAGTGAAAGATAGAGATTTCCTTGAAAACTCAAGTGCTACCCAGATAAAGAAGCGTTACTACGGATCCCACTAACAGTGCCTAACAATCCCACAAAATTTCGTAGAAAATGTAAGCCAAAGAGACAGTTTCACAGTAATCTAAAGGCCCTTTTCCTTTTCCTGGGAAAAACTAGTCAAATCCCTTTCAGAGAAAGCTGGAGCTTAACCAACAGTAAGGACACGTGTCCGAGACATGGGGACAGAAAGACAGACAAAATCTGAGAAGATAGAGGAAGAAAAGAAAAAGTAGTTGGAGAGTGTGTTGCACAATGAAGATGGACGTACGCGTACCTATAAGAGGCTGCAGAGAACTGAAGTGAGTGGTGAAGAACCCAACAACGTGAGGTTGTGAAGATAAGGATTCGGATCCTTCAGTATCAAAACCATGAAAGCTAGTGGGCTAGTGGGTTAGTGGGTCACCTACCTCCCACGTCTGTGGCTTGGAGCCATTCGAATCCTACCAACGTGAGGTTGGCCATAAATATTTTCAGATATTTTTCTAAGATCTTAACTACAGCCTTACTCCAAAAAAAAAAAAACTACAGCCGACAGCGTGTTATGTAATATGTTGTTCTTCATTTTGTTGACGTAATCGGCTCAATCTCCGTCGTCCAATCCAAGACGTTTCTTCTATCATCTTTCTTAACCCTCTAATTTATCTATCTATAAATATTTTACTTTTTATGAAAAGACATAAAAATATAAAAATAAAATTTTAAGGCATTGACGGTGCCCTGCACAAGCGGATTCAAATGGAATCTAGTTTTCTTGATCCTGAAATCAATAAATTGCTAACTGACAAAAGCCCATGTCCAGTTATAGATACTTTGCATTCGGAACTGGGTTTCTCGCTAAAAGCATTTTATTATTATCTTATCTTTAAAATATAACATTAATATTTTTTTATTTATTTTTTATTTTTTAACTTTCAATTTTTTATTTTATTTGAAATGAATAAAATATATTAAATAATATAAAAAAATAGATATAATATTATTTAACTTTCAAATAATATAATATTTTATTTGAAATGAAAGTTGATAAATAAATAAATAAAGAGTAAAAATTAGAGAAAGAAATGAATTAAATATTTATACAAATGTAAATAGTATTTCATAGATGTAAAGATGGTACTGTAGCAAATTGGATATTAGTTATAAAATACATAATCTATTGAATGAGCTATATTAAACTATTTCCTTCAAATTTTACAAAAACATAAATTTTACATAACCCATGCTTTGCTTTAGGGATTCCATCGTAGTCATATAATATTTGGAAAAAGTTTTCAATTTAAAATTTTCATCTCATCTCATTTTCAAATATCATTTAAATATAAATACTTTTAAACTAATCATTATAATTTTTTTAAACTAATCATTAAAACTTTGCTAAACTTTCAAACAAAAAATAAAAAATAATTCAATTTTTTAAATCACCAACTAAAAATAATATTAAAAAGATATATTCTAACAATATTTTAACTTTAAAATATTTTTTATTCAAATTTTTCTCTCATTTCTCAAAACTCCATAAAACATTAATTCAAACTATCTCACTATTATTTACAAATTATCTTATTACTATTCACAAATTTTTATCTCATCTCATTTTCTAAACATTACTTTAGTGCTCAGGACTACGTGTGAATTGTCCTTTTCCTATTTGCAAGGGTCATTTATGTATTTTTAGTGTTTATTGTGGGTTCAGAATGAGTCTCAGTTAGAGCATTGGCATTGGCTTGGCCAAATGCATCTCTAAACTTTAGCCAATATCACACATTTTTACATTTGGCTATTCTATTTACATTCAATTCCTATATTGGATTAGCCATTTACTCTCTCTATAATAATAAAATATTATTAAATTAATAATTTTTTTATTTAATTTATTTGTATCACATTTTATAATTCTACCAATTGAATATTAATAATAATTATATTATAATTAAATTAATATTAAAATAATTATATTTTTAAAAGTCATTTAATGTTAATAATAAAAAATATTGATTAAACTCATTTAAATTTCTATCTAAATTTCTTAATTACAAATCAAATAGTATTTTTATTGGAGTGAACAACTAATATTTTAATGTTTTCTTGAAGTGAGAAATTAATATTTTAATGTTTGGTGAATCAATAGTGATTCTCTATCTTTGGCTAATCACTGTAGCAAAAGTCCATTTTATTTTAGACTTGGCCAATCCAATGTGGAGTATTTTTGACATTAATCATCTAAATTTTAACTAATTCTTCTATTTGGCCAAGCCAATGTAAATGCCCTTAGTGGGCCAGTTATTAGTTATGGGTATGTGGTTGAAGTACGTGGGTAATGCCTTGGGCCATGTCAAATGTGCAGAAAGTGGTCTGTTATTTTTGTATCTATTTATATCCTGCAATTGTTTGAAATGAAGCCAAAAATTTGCATTCTAGAATTTACTAAGTCTTGGAGGCCTGGCATCTCGAATTGCCAATATTATTTATAAACTTTATTTTTAAATTACAACACACATAACAGTGGTATCAGAGCCAAATTCCGGCGTTATGGCAGAAGATACTTGCCACACTCAGCTAATGGAAGTTGTATCAGCTTTGAAAGGGAAGACGGTGAACCTGCAAAAGGAGCAAGAGAGGCAAAAAAATATGTTATAAGCAGTGTTACAACAAATCAACAATTTAGCATCTAGTTACAAGCAATTGACAGTGGTAGCTGGAAACCTATAATCTGGATAAGGGTATTCAACTCTTCACTCTAAGGTTAGTAACAATCCCTTGTTTGAAGGTAGTGCGGGTATACAAGCTAGAACGCTTAGGTTGGACTTTCCTAAGTTTGATGGGACAGAACCTATGGAATGGATTATGAAAGCCCAGCAATGTTTTACCTACTATCGTACACCTGATGATCAAAGGTTACAAGTAGCCTTTTTTCATATGGAGGGCAGGGTCCTCTCTTGCTACTACTGGTTGATGGATTCTTGCCTAGTACACACATGGGATGAGTTTGTAGTAGCATTGAAGGTTCGTTTTGGACCTTCTACTTATCAGAATCTAGTGGGAGCCTTTACTAAATTAATGCAAACCACTTTTGTGGAGGAGTTACAATCCCAGTTTGAGGCTTTGTCTAATAAAATTAGTGGATTGATAGAAGAGTTTCACATCAGTACCTTCCTAAGCGGACTTCGGGATGATCTTAGAATTATTATTACTATGTTTAAATCCACTACACTATCTGCAACATTTGAATTAGCAAGATTATAGGAGGAAGAGGTGACTCGGAGGACTCAAGGGTCTTTACCACCCCCAAAACACTACTACCCAATACCCCACTCTCAGGTTACCAGCCCCAAATCCCATACTAAGACTTCTAGCACCACCCAATCGACCAGACAGAAACTCAAATACCAATCCTTTACCCTACACCATTCCCAAAAAGCCTACCATACCTATTAGGAGAATTTCTCATACCCAAATGCGAGAGAGAGTGAGTGAGTGAGTGTGTGTGTGTGAGAGAGAGAGAGAGAGAGGACTATGTTACTATTGTGATGAGAAATTTCGCTCTAGCCATAGGTACAATCGACCCAGAATTTTTCTGCTATAAGGGATGGGAAGTGAAGGAGGAGCAAGAAGAACCCAAGGGGATCTTGGCAGTTATACAGGTAGGAGAGTCGACAGGAGAAGGTGAGGAGTTGGGAGAACTGCTGGGCATCTCATTACATGCCATAGCAGGGTCTTTATCACCCAAAACCATGAGATTGCAAAGAGAAATAAATCATCAAAATGTGTTGATTTTAATTGATACAGGTACTACTCACAACTTTATTGATCCTTATATACCAAAGAAGGCAAAATTGCCATTGGGAGAGAGTCACTTGACAGTCAAAGTAGCAGATGGTGCTAGCCCTCCTTGCCTTGGTTTCTATAGGGCAATCCCTATCACATTTCAAAAATTCCATTTGAAAGCTAATCTTTATGTGTTAACTTTGGGCAGTTGTGAGGTTGTATTAGGGGTGGATTGGCTATAGAGTTTGGAATCCATTTTGTGAAATTTTTCTGATTTAACTATGCCATTTTCCTTTAGTGACAATAAAGTCAAGTTACAGGGCTTACAGTTACCCACCAAGAATATAGAAGAAGATGATCAGATTGAACAACTCAAAAGGAGTTCAACCAAGGGATTATCGCTTTAGGTTTTGGAGGAGGTTCCCTCCAAGCCCTAGGATCACACCTTGTTGTGCAACAAGTATTGGATAGGTTTCAAGGGGCTTTTGTTGAACCTATAGAGCTCCCTCCTCCACAAAGTTATGATCACAAAATATAGTTGCAAGAAGTTTCTAAACCCACCTATGTGAAGCCCTATAGGTACCCTTATTACCAAAAAGAGGAAATAAAAAGATTGGTGGCACAAATGTTACAAAGTGGCATTATATGAAGTAGTCAAAGTCTTTATTCCTCCCTTGTATTGCTAGTAAGGAAGGCAGATGGCAGATGGCGTATGTGTGTGGATTACTGAGCCCTCAATAAAGACAAGTTCAAAGATAAGTACCATATTCCTAACATTGATGAGTTGCTAGATGAATTATATGGAGCAGTGATTTTTTCTAAACTTAATTTGCATTCAGGGTACCATTAGATCAGGATGAATCCTAATGATATACCTAAGATTGCTTTTCAGATCCATGAGGGTCACTATGAGTTTTTGGTAATGCATTTTGGGCTTACTAATGCTCCACCAACCTTTCAAGGGTTAATGAATGAAGTCTTTAGCCTTACTTAAGGAAGTTTGTATTGGTTTTTTTTTACGATATCTTAATCTACAGCAAGTCTCTACAAGAGCATTTATAGCACCTCACTATTGTCTTAGAAACCTTAAAAACTCACAAATGTTTTGCAAAAGAATCCAAGTGTATTTTTTACAGCAAAGAAGTGGAGTATCAAGGGCATTTAATCTCTCAAGAAGGAGTAAAGGCAGATCCCCAGAAAATTACAGCAATGCAGCATTGGCTTATTCCCAGAAATCTCAAAGCCCTAAGAGGTTTCTTAGGCCTCCCTAGATATTATCAGAAGTTTGTTCAAGATTATAGAGCTATCGCAACACCCCTTACACAACTCCTCAAGAACTCTTTTATTTGGATAGAAAGGCTAGTAGCTTTTGAGAATCTCAAGAAGGCAATGATGCAACCTTCTATTCTACGACTACTAGATTTTTCTAAGGCCTTTGTTATGGAATGTAATGCATCAGGGGAAGGCCTAAGAGCTATGCTAATGCAAGAATGAGGACCCATTGCTTATCCTAATCAGTCCCTAAAAGATAAAAATCTAAATTTATCTACTTATGAGAAAGAGTTGCTTGCTTTGGTTATAGAGCTAAAAAATGGTGGCATTATTTATTGGGACAATCTTTCAAGATTCGCACTGATTAGCCAGCCTTGAAATACTTATGAGAACAAAGAGTGGGAACCCTTGCCTAGCAAAAATGGGTTTATAAGTTGTTAGGTTATGATTTCACAGTCAAATACAAGAGTGGGAAAACCAACACAGTAGTAGATGCTCTATCCCCGCTACCCTTAGTTGAAAACCTTCCTCCTCCAGCCAACAAAGACCACTTTGTAACTCCCCCAACATTCGCTTGGGATGTAACGGAGACTTGGAGCGTTGGAACATGCAACACATGGTTACATACCCTCGTTTATGATAGTTAATATGCAACTAGTAGTATGCAATAATCGCAACGGAATTTAAGGGTGAGAAAAAAATATTCGATGCTAGAATGAATTAAACATCCTAATGATTAATAAACCATAATTAGATACTTCCTAACTTAGGAGGTCCACATAAGTTTAACATAACGTGGGAGATAGAATCTCCCTAATACTGATACTACATAATCATATCAACTCTCTTATCCGCTTTATAGTATATAGAGTCAATGCCATGCATGTTAATATCATGTCCAGCCTCATCTCCAAATCAAGCTTATCCTCAATCATATGAAGTCAGTGGTTCATCCTGCTCATTGTAAGCTGGTCCTAATACAAATTCTATCATTCCAGGGGAATGGTAGTGGGATTATCACAGTGATATTCCTTGAAATCTCAGTAAGTTAAACAATCAACTTGCACATAAATATGATATGCATGATTAATGATAAACATGAGGTGCAATGCATGATATGCAGAATAATTAGTATTTGTCTCCCATCTAGATTCTTCAATATTTTTCAAAAAAATTTTAATGTACATTTTCTTGCATAGAACATTTATCACTTCATTTTTTTTTAAATGTAACATTTCATCGTTATTAAAGTTATCATTAATAATAATGTAAGGTATAATATCATCTGAAACTACATAGTCTGTAGACTCGCTACCCAATTCATTGGTACCATAACATTTCATCATAACATATCATCATAATGTATACATCCACCAACATTAGGTGTCATAAATGACTTTGTTCTGGCATTCTTTAAAAAGAATCTATTCAAAATCTGTTGACGGTCAATCAATAATCCAAGAGGTTAATTACACTTAAAATAACATATCAAAACATGTCATAACTAAAATTTCATACCAAAACAATATATCTTTCTATTATAATAAGCGCCTATCGCGCTTCTGCAGGAATGAGCAGTAAATTTTCACACTCTGTTTAAATCATTTGTGTTTAGCGTGTTGTCTCTTTTCTATCATTCTATTCTCATCTTCTGTGTTTATTTATATGAGGTGTTTGTAGTCTTTTAATTCAGCTGTATAGGTGTCGGCAGCTTTACCTTTTTTTAATATTTTAGCTTTTTGCTTTCCTCTTTGTATGTCAACTCCCTCAAATCCTCTCTCATTGTTGGCTTTCTCCCTCCCGAGTTCTCTCTCTCAATTCAGAACCTCTCTCTTCTCTCTCTCTCTTAGCCTTGTGTGGCTTGCAGCCATTAGCAGCCACGGACTAGGTCGGATAGCACCCGCAGCTTGTCTCAAAGAAAAGGGTGTCCGGTACGTTGTTCTTGAGAGGTTCAATTGCATAGCCTCGTTGTGGCAGCTCAAGACCTATGATCGTCTTCGACTTCATTTGCCAAAGCAGTGGAAGTGAAGGTATGTTTGAAAAGCACCGGCATATAGAAGTGAAGTGGAAAATCAACCTCCAGGAACAAGGCGTCTATCTTCGGCTGTTGTGAAGGTAAATCCTTTGTATTTTTTACCATACATTTTTTTTTATAAACTGTCATGGGCTTATATCCTAATCAACTGTATGGTTTGTGTGTGAATCATTTCAGGCAGATAGAAGTGAAGTGAAAGATCAACCTCCAGGAAAAAGGCGTCTATCTTCGATCGTTGTGAAGGTAAATCCTTTGTATTTTTGACCATACATTTTTTTTTTTATAAACTGTTGCGGGCTTATATCCTAATCAATTGTATGGTTTTTGCAAAATTTATTTTATGAGAAGGGAAAATAAGTGACGGTTTGCATGTTAAGTATATTGTTTTGGTTTAGAATGTTTTTATCTGCTATTAATCATTTGACTTACCCCCAATGGCGTCGAGTCCCTTTTCTTTTATTTTCTTTTTGTTTTTGTTTTCTTATGAACGATAAATTTGCTTCAATTAGATGAAATTGTTGCTATAGTGTTTTTTATGGTAGATATGCATTTGTCTATCATTTTCCATCTTGACACTGTTCTGAAAGAGAGTAATTATCTAGAACCTTAATTGAACTTTTCTTGATTTGCAAATGAAGCTGGAGGATGGGGAGATCAATGAAGATGCGGAAGCGCAAAGGATTTGAATAAGGAGGATGACGGGGAGATCAATGAAGATGCAGAAGCAAAAAGGATTTGAAGGAGGAGGATGCAATTGGGGAGGAAACTGCTAGAGCTAGCACTGCTAATTTGAGCGACAAAAAGCCATTGAAGTTTCAACAGAGTGGTTGGTCTAGGAGGGATGGATACCAAAGAGCAGCAGAGTAGACATTGTTTTCCATGTCAATTGGGTATTGCAAAATTCTTTTTAGGCCACGACCCTTTGTTTGGCCATCATTTTGAATGTGGCTCTTTTCCTAAAGATTTCATCCACTCCTTAACAAACTGACGGCATATCCAATCAAAAAAGGTCATGCTCTCATTTCTTATGCGACTTATAAAAAAAAGTTTGGTTAGTAATCAAGTGCTTGAGAGCATGATAAAAAGAAAAGGTTAAAACGATGAGAGAAAATATATATGGTAGGATCCCCGCATTGGTGACCAAGAATTAATGATGGCCATGATGATAATGTTCCTTTAACCAAGGGTGGACCATTTATATTATTGATCTATCATACTTTTGATCATATATGAGATGATGAGAGATTTCTTTTGATCATCAGGTAGACATCATCATTAAAAATTTCAAAAGACATTAAAAGTATTGATCATGGAGACATCATTATTACATGGAGACAAAATAAAAAGAAAAAATTAACCAACTTTTTAGCTCAACTGGCGAGGTAATCATAAACAATAAAATTATTTGGTCGTATTTTTTAAATACTTTACATAAAGAATAATTTTTAATAAAAAAAACTAACGATAAAAAGTTATAACAAATGATAAACTCAAATGGACCCACCTCATTATTATTGATGAGATATATAGACAAAACCATTCTTAATTTCATATATAGCCATTTAGAACAACCCAATTTAGATCACGTCATAATACAAGTACTAATGATGGCACGAGAGAAACCTTCCTATGGCTGGCTTCCAGCTTTATTCTATTCTCCATTCCTATTATATTCTCTTATCCAAGTTGAGTTTTGTACATAAAAAAAATATTTAAATATTTTAGAAAAATATAAAAAATAAATAAAAATATGAAAAGTAATGATGATGAAAGAGTTTTAGTGTGGGAATCTACCTATATTTATTATATTATATAGTCTTAATTGATTGAATGAGTCTTGAGGATGCACCAATACTTAGCATTGGATCCATACAGTCGATGCTCAAACACAGAGAGAGAGAGAGATAGAGAGGCTGGATCTTTAATGACAAAAGTGGGCTAGCGTTAACCCACACAAGGGAAAGTTCCATGGATAATTTTGGATGTTGACAAAAGAAAGAGAGGCGGTCAATGCCAAGGGAAAAGGAGAAGCTTGTAACTTTTTTATGGGATTTTGCAAATTGGATTAAGAAATTGATACCACACAATAATTTTCCAAATTAAACCGAGAAGACAGAGAGAGAGAGAGATAGAGAGAGAGAGAGAGGTGATTTGAGATGTTATTTCTGCCTTCTTTTTTTGTTGTTATCATTTTTTCCGTTCCGTTGGATATTTGATTTTTTTTTTTTAAGAATCCTTACAAATCCAAACTTCTATTCTCAACGTTCGAAAATTTTCTTATTTTCTTATATCTAGTTTTATATATATATTTTTCTCTTCCTTTGATTTTATATAAGCCATAATTTGACTTGTGTTAATTTCTACTTAAGATTTGAGATATAATGATAATATAAAGATTAAATATTAATGACGGATTGAAAGTAAAATTGAGGAAACATCATAAGCTAGCACTATAGTGATGTTAATAATGCTATCTACTTGTTAACCCCTATGCCTAAGATGCTTAGGTACTCGAACTCCCATAGCTACAATCCAGCCATTGAAGCGCATTGAAGATGAGAAAGTACTCCAAAATGAAAAGCAAGTGGGTCCTAGCAATTAGAATATTCAAGAGTTAATATATATATGTATATTATTTTTTTCCCTAAGCATAAAGAGCATTACCTCTTTAGTGTAAGATCGTAAGAATATCTCTATGTTCAGTTCGTTCGATCGATCGATCCCCTCGGGATTGAATCCCATTCGGACCCACGGCATGTGTCAAACATCATCATGTTTTTATTTTTGAAATAAACAGATCACATAATATCTAAACTAAATTGACTTGAAAATCTTTGCACACTGAACAAAGATTTTTTTTTGTCTGATGAGTGGAGCTTATAGGATTTTAAGCTCGTGATCACTCATAGTGGCGTATGTATTAATATTGATGGATAAAAAAAAAGACAAAAGTATAATTAAATATGCTATGATTACCTCATCGGTTGAGCCAAAAAATCAATCAATTTTTTTCCTTTGTTTTGTCTCCATGTATTAATGAGATCTCTATGATCAATATTTTTAGTGCCTCCTGAAACTTTTAATGATAATATCTACTTGATCAAAAGAAATGATGAAATCTCTCATCATTTACGATATTGAAACTCATCATGGATGTCGACAATCTTCAAATTTAATTAATTGGTTAAACTTTGATCAAATACAAAGTGAAGGCCCCACTGCTCATGAGTTAATTCCACTGTTCAATTGCATTTGTTTTTTGGATGCAAAATGTTGACAAGTGTCAAAAATATGCTATTTGTTAATTCATGTTATTGCCGAAGACATCTAATCATTGTTCTTATTATTTTATTTGAGAATATGCTCATAAAGATGATGAGAAACCATATCAATTAACCAAGACCATGACAAAATTACACTTCAAGAAATAGAAGCAGTGAATCACATCTATTTATTCATGACCCTATAAAAAAAAAGTACCATTCATGTTTTTTTTTACTTAATGATTAATAAAGTGATTTTAAATGTATTGATGTTTTTATTTTTATTTTTTAAATGTATTTAAATATATTAAAAAAATATGAAAAAAAAAACTCTTTTACGCTGGTCGTACCGGCCAGCAGTCAAAATGGGACGGCAAACTACTCAAACGTGTCCCATTAACCAGAGTGACCCACCATCTCTCACTTATAATATTCATGATTTAGAGCTTATAAAACCTAAAGCACTCTTAAATTTATTATTTCTTATAGGAGTGGGACCCCATGTTTTTAGGACTTGTGATTCTGCTTATGCCCTATCGCATTGCTATTTGTATGGTAGGAAAATGTCAGATGTCCTAAAGCTTTTTACGTCTTCTTCGCATGCCTTTCAAATATTTATGTAATGATGCAAGTTAAACAAATTATTAATATAAGATACATCAGTTTGTAGGTTAGGTTTATTTTTGTGTAATCCTTTTGTAACTAAAACATTTTCTTAATAATAATCTATTCTAAAGATGTGAACTATTTTATTATTTATTTACTTTATATAAGTTAGGGGTAAAATGAACTTACCAGACCAATTATCCGACCCTACATCCACAGTGAACCGCACAAAAAAAAAATAGTGTGCATCGTAACCTGAGCCTAAATTGAGCTTTAGGACAAAAAGCAACAAAATCGAGTTCTAAGGTCACTTCATCGAACACCACAACCTATGGAACCTACCCATACAAGTTGGATATTATATAAATATATTTTAGTGCATGTATAATCCACACCCATGCATTAAGGTGATGTCCTTATTTACAATATTATATATACTTATAATTAGGTAAACAAGTGCTTTAATCTTGATCTATCCTATATAATTTTGATCTACTTTTAACTTTTCGATTTTAGTTTTAATTATTGGTTTGTTGTAGATGATATCTAAATCATTGAGCCCTGCCAGATGCTTTCCCTTGTCCTTCGCCTCCACCTCAACAATTATGACTATGTCTTCTCTTGACTTGCACAAGAACAACATACAATGAACTCCCCAAAACGCTGATTATGACCCCCAAAACGTTGATTATGACCTTTAGTCAGTTGCGTTTGACTAGGTTTGCAAATGTATTATTATTATTATTATTATGGTGTAGCTAGGTTAATGTGGCCTATTGGAAAAATGACAATTGACCAATGCCTAAATGTTAATGTGGCCTATTCTCCATTTGTAATCACTCCAATCAAAGGTGTCATGATGACTACTAATTAATGGTCATCTTTTGGATAAGAGTGATGCCTCAATCAGTATGCCGGGAATTAACAATAATATATCCAGACCTTTATGCTTTGTCCAATCTTATCAATCATCTTTCTTCTTTTAGCTACATGCATTTCAAATAGAGTCTATGATCTGAAAACTAAACGTGTTACACGGGTTGACTGTATCTAAGCAATAATTACAAGAAAACAAAAGAATAAATTTTATTTGAATTAAACAATGATTAAAAGAAATGATGATGAAACTATTAGCAGAGATGAAAATAATGATGATCAAGACGATCTCAGCAAAATAAAAAAAGACAACAAATATATTAAAAATATAAAAAATATACATTTGGTAATTTTTTCCAATGTTTTAAAAATATTTAAATATTTTAAAAAAATATGAAAAAATGAATAAAAATATGAAAAGTAATGATAATGAAAGAGTTTTAATGTGGGAACCTACCTATATTTATTATATTATATAGTCTTAATTGATTGAATGAGTCTTGAGGATGCTCCAATACTTAGCATTAGATCCATCAAGTTGTAGCACGAGTTTGTTTAGAACAAGACAAGTCTAGCATCATGTCATGATTTCCAATCTACCTTGTTCATTAATTAAACTTATCATGGACGTCGACAATCTTCAAATTTAATTAATTGGTTAAACTTTGATCAAATACAAAGTGAAAGCCCCACTGCTCACGAGTAAATTTCACTGTTCAGTTGCATTTGTTTTTTGGATGCAAACTGTCGACAAGTGTCGTAATATATATATATATATATCATGTACATCATGAATTGATTTTGACACAAAAAATAAAACACAAAAAGAGGGGAAAGTTTTGAATTATATTATTAGAATATAATGTTTTAATATAATTTTGTTTTAGTATTTAAAAATTTTTGAATTATTTTTTGTATTTTGTTTAGAATTTTAAAAAAATTAAAAATTAAACAACAAAAGACCGATCCGCTGATATTGATTACTACCTTATCCATACTGTAAATAGAACAGGTGGACCTCAACATCTACCTTAGCATCTAAGTTTTTTATAAATAACTGATGGATGACCTTCTAAACAATCCATCTACAAAATTTAAAATTAAACAACAAAAAGAAGGCTGCTTCTTCGCATATTTATTACTACTTTATCAATTAGGCTATTAAACGTACGAAATTTTGTTTTGACAAAAAAAATCATTAATTTTAGTATAATATCTATATAATATCTCACTTGTATGGATTCAATGTTAAGTGAACCTTTAGTATAATATCTATATAATATCCCACTTGTATCCCATTCTAAGCAAAGGATATCTGAAGTGGGTTGTTGTTTTATATGTTTCAAAGTGATGAAGTTACACTATCCAAGTCAAACAAATTAAAACACAATTATGAAACATAATTATGTGTAATCATGAAACATAATTACGTGTTTGAGATAATATATATTTATTTTTCACATTTTTTGAGTTCATTTTCTTAAAATTAAACATGTTATGTGACTATATCTAAGTAATAATAACAAGAAAAGAATGATAAAAAATAATGATGATCAAGACAATCTCAACAAAAGTAAACCAGCACTAAATGCGCTTTAAATATTCAATAAAGTTTAGCTTCACTAAAGGTGCTAAGTAATGATGATCAATAAACAATGATCAAAAGTAATTATGATAAAGATGACATCAGTTTGTAGATTTATTTTTGTTTAATATTTTTGTGACTAAAGCATTTTTCTAATAATAATCTATCAAAGGATGTGAATTATTTTATTACTTATTTACTTTATATAAGTTGGGGGTAAAATGAACTTACTAGGCCAATTACCTGACCCTACACCCACTGTGAACCACACAAAAAACCAGTATACATCGTAACCTAAGCCTAAATTTAGCTTTAGGACAAGAAGTAGCAAAATCGAGTACTAAGGTCACTTCATCGAGCACCGAACCGCACCACAAATCAAATGATGTTGAGACAACAAAACAAGTCCACTTGGCCGAAGATTCTCCTCCATGTAACTTTCAAAATTTATTTATTTACTTAAAAGAATACATAAAAAAAAAAAAAAAGAAAGGTGAAGACAAAATAACATGTAAACGCTAGCCAAATGAAACAACATAACTCTTACGCCAGCAAAGATTAAATAACAGATTAATCCTCTATTCTTTGTAAACGTTGAACTTCTGCTATTAACCGCTGCTGTTCACTTTGTAATTGTTCCCCCTTTCGTTCCATTTCTTCTATGCATGGTTGAAGTTTTTGAGCATAATGTTCTACATATCTCCGCAACTCCTTATTTTCGTGTTTTAATATGTTATTTTTTCTACATTTATTTGCAAGCTTTTCTTGCAATTCAAAAATCTCAAATTTAAGTTCGTCAACTTCATTCTCTGTGAAAGAAATCTCCGGGACATAGCATTAATGGCAGCAGCATATTGGACACCCAGCATTCTCGTTCCTGAAACCACCTCAGCATCAAATCGGGTAGAGAAATGTATCTCTGTCCCAACCATGGTGTTGACAGCCTCAAGACATATGAATAATGATGGAGTAGTAGATGATGCCTGATTCAGATCATGAATATTATTAATAGAATGTTGGTTGACCATTTAATAAGTTAAGAGATTGAGAGAAGTTGTGAGAATTGAGAGTAAAACGAGAAATATGAGAAATGCAGAGATTGATCTATATTTCAAAAGGGTGGAAATGGTTTATTATATAGAGGTCCAGAGCATTCAAAGGCTCAGCGAAAACCAATCTAGGTGGGACCCATAGTAGAGCTCGAAGAATTAATGAAGAAGATGTTCCAAACGCATCATTATTGTTCATTTCCTATTCATTGATATTGAGAGTCTCTTTTATGAAGAGAAGAATAAGTAGAGATATATTATATTAGTCAATCAAATGCAAATGAGTGGTCCTCTAATTACAGTAATTAGGAGAAACGCTTTATAGCTTATCTCAAATGATAATAATTGGTTGATTGAGTGGTTCGTTTGGATGGATACTCAGTTCTTAGGTGAGAGATAATAGGAGTATACACAGCTTTGAGATAAACAGGAACGATGCATGCACAAAAATTTTTTTATTTCATAATTTCAAACGACTTACAAAAACTTGACTTTTAGCCTCACTTTTCAAACGTTCTTGTTCTTCATAAGTCGACATGTTATTCTTATCTAAAGGAGCAGGAAGTCGAAATGAAGAAGCAAGTAAAGATTTTAAATCCTTATTCTCTTGCTTTAAGTCTCCTATTTTTTTGTTGGATTCATGATCAAGTTATTGAAATTCATAAATCTTCTCGTTAAGCTTTTCAACCTCACAAGTTTTGGATTGCAATCGTCGAGAAAATGCAACTATGGCTGATGAGTATCGAGTACCGAGGCTCACCAGTTCATAAATGATGTCATCATCTGACTTATTAGTCAGATCATTCTCATGCTGCATGGCACCTATAGTGGATGTAGAAATAATTGGTGGCCAAGATGCGGAATACCCCATATAATAGAAAAGGGGATTGTTGGAAGAAGATTGCTGAACCATTAAAGAAAAAACTTAGAAATCGAGAATATAGATAGATTTCAGAGAAAAAAAAAAGAGTTAATGCAAATGAAATGAAACTTAAGACAGGTTTTATAGGGATGAAAATGAGAACAAGACAAGCTATCAGATTATAGGATATACTGAGTACATATTTTATTTAACTAATCAAAAGTAATGATAATCAAGACAATCTCAACAAAAGTAAACCAGCACTAAATGCGCTTTAAATATTCAATAAAGTTTAGCTCCACTAAAGGTGTTAAAGTAATGATGATCAATAAACAATGATCAAAAGTAATTATGATCAAGATGACATTAGTTTGTAGATTTATTTTTGTGTAATCTTTTTGTGACTAAATAATATTTTTAATAATAATCTATCAAAAGATATGAATTATTTAATTATTTATTTACTTTATTATATTAGTTAGGGGTAAAATGAACTTACCAGGCCAATTACTCAACCCTACACTCACTGTAAACCACACAAAAAATAGTATACATCGTAACCTAAGCCTAAATTTAGCTTTAGGACAAGAAGCAGCAGAATCGGGTACTAAGGTCACTTCATCGAGCACCGAACCGCACCACAAATCAAATGATGTTAAGACAACAAAGCAAGTCCACTTGGCCAAAGATTCTCTTACATGTAACTTTCAAAATTTATTTATTTATTTATTTTTATGCTCTAAAGTATTTGTTGGCTCATGCTTTACAGCACGAATCGGGGTTTGGGGCAAAGCTGTTAACCACTGCTATTCACTTTGTATTTGTACCCCTTCGTTCTAGCTCCTTTATGTGTGGTTGCATGTCTTGAGCATGTGATCCACATATTTCTTGAACTCCCTATTTTTGCATTTTAATATTTTATTCTTTCTCCTTTTATTAGCAAGTTTTTGTTGCAACTGATTTATTTGAATCTTAAGTTGATCAACGTCACTAACCCGTGACAGTAACCTACGAGGCTTTAAAGTATTGTTGGCTCGAGCTTTATAGCATAGATTAGAAACCCAAGACTCATTGATTTACGACATTTGTCAGACTCCAAAATTTAGTGATCAAGAAAAGAGAAGACAAATAATGCAGTCAAAATTCATTCATTTTTCATGTTCTAAAGCATTTGTTGGCTCATGCTTTACAGCAAGAATCGGGGTTTGGAGTGAAGCTCAAGGCTCTAAAGTGTTGTTGGCTTGAACTTTATAGCATAGATCAGAAACCCAAGACTCATTGATTTATGACATTTGTCAGACTTCGAAATTTAATGATCAGGAAAAAAGAAGACAAATAATGCAATCATAATTCATTGTTATTCATGATTACACGTAATTATGTTTCATGATTGTGTTTTAACAAATATTTGATTTTATTTGTATTTAAACAATATTTTGTTTTGAATACTACCAGCTAAAAAAAAAATGAACATACATACAAATAATTAGTCACTTTTGGCAAGGATCGAGGTAGCTCCGGATTTTGCAGCATCTCTTGGCTCATTGTTTTGCAAGTTCCAGACTTTATGGTTTTTTTCCTCCTTGATCCAGGTATCTTACCCCATCTCGACTAAAACCAACCATCAAGATGACTGGTTTTGGTTTTCCTTGTGGAGCTTGCAGATTCCTTAGAAGGAAATCTGTTAGGGAATGTATTTTTGCTCCTTATTTCTGCTATAAACAAGGAATTAGTAATTTTTCCACCGTTCATAAGATTTTTAGTGCAGGTAATGTGTCGAAGCTCCTTGCTCAGGTCCCGGTGAGTGATCGTTCTAAAGCAGCTACCACAATCTTGTATGAAGCGCAGGCTAGGCTTGAAGATCCTATTTATGGCACTTTTTCATATATTTTGACTCTTCAGCAGCAGATTCTCTTTTTATATATAATGATTGAAACCCTAATTTGGGTTAACTCTTAATTAATAAATGGCAGTTTTTTTTTTTTTTTTTGCAGGTTATAAATCTACAAACTCAACTAGCATCTCTAAAGGAATTACAAGCAGCTCAAAACTTTCTTGATGCTTCTGTCAATGGAAACCCTAATGAAAAGTGCTACGGAATACCTTCTCACCCACAAGATGTCCAATGTTGGTTTCAGTCAGAGAGTACCAATTACATAATGCTACAATTCAGTACAAACAATATTTCCAATAATACTTCAACAATTTCATATGACGAGAATATGTTTATGGAGAACTCTATTGAGAACTATGGAAGTTCACTAAACTCTGAGGAAAATGCCTCAAATGGTTTCTCTGGAGAGCTAGTTGTAGTTGGCTATATTCCTGAAGAAAAATAGTAGTGGCAGCAATGCTAGGGTGGTGGACATGGCATTATATCTTTTATTTTGTTTTTGTTTTGTTTTTTGCTATGGACAATATTTGATGTTTTCTAAGTTTAATTAATTATGCATTATATCTTTCTTTTATAAGAAATAGATAACATCTTTTGGATAAATTATTATTATCATTCGATGTTGCATATCAAAATTGTCCATAATTACATATCCATAGTTAACATTATTATTTTCAACCATATTCATTTAGGCATGTACTCAATTTATTTAGATGGCATCCGATGCTAGAGATCAAATTGCCCATACTTGTTCGCATGTAATTATGTTTCATGATTGTGTTTTAACTTATTTGATTTGATTATTACATAAATATTTAGCCATCGTTCTTAGGAGATTGATATTGGAGCCTGCAAGTGGGTCTACTTGAATGGAGGATTTTAGCTGTTGGTGTAAATGAAATTAGTGGATGGAAATCCAATTCATATTTTTCAAAGAGTGGAAGGACCCACGTGGGAAGAGTACTGCATGCCAGTTGAAAATGATGATTGTCTTCTCTCTTATCCCTTCGTCACATGCATTCGATTACTATGTGCATTATCCAAAATATTACTCTTGCCTTTTCACCAGATGGTAATTATGCTTTGAGGAGTAAATTATATGACATCATAAAAGTTTTGGACAGGGGGTTTCGCTATACATGAGGCATGTTGTCTAGACTCTAGTGTGCTTTTAAAAAAATAATAATAATAATACTACTATGTCTCTTCAATTTATATCTTCATTTTAACCGCTCATGCATTTAATTTTTTTAATGGTTAAGGAATTGACTATTAGTGTATTACTGTTTTTTTATTTTTAAAAATGTTTAACATGTTTATCTCTAAGCTGTGTATATTCAATTTAGTGCGCGATGCAACTCTAAGCAATCTATCTCTCACCCAAGACATGAAAAATCAGCTCAAACCGCATAAATAAAATTCAAACAACTAAGTAGTAAATTTTTTTTTCCCACTCAACTAGGCAACGTGCTTTGCACTTTACTCTCTACCTACTATAAATATATATATATATGCAAAACCCCAAATCTGGCTGAAATGCAACACTTTGAGTAAAACCTTTTCTAACTCAATCAAAACCTCATTCTCATGGAAAAAGTCAAAGCCTAACATGCCATTATAACACCCAACAAAATATAAGGCAAGATTACTTACAAAAATTGTGACCCTTGAGCTCTCAAAAATCAGCTCACTTCAAGAACTTCACTCAAGCTACATGATTTCAATATTTTCTCACACTTTGAATGTTTTGCTCTCAATAACACCAAATAAAAGATAGAGAGAGTTGTATGAAAAGTGAGGGGTGAAGGGTACACGGCAATGGCTTAAGGGTGTGGGAGTTGATTGGTGGACGTGGGCGGTGGATTGTTGAGTGAAAATTTCAGTGGTGTCATCACTTGGTTCAATTGAATAGTGATCTAAGACATTTGATTAAATCATGGTCAAGTGTTAGAAGATGACCACAGGTGCAGTGGTCTGCATTGGTGCAAAATTTTAAAAGAAAAACCACAAGGAAGCAAGCCATGGTCGACGGGTTTAGGGTTTCAAGGCTGTCCAGATTTTGAGTTTCCTTTGTCCCATTCTTTTGGTCTGATTTGAGGGCATAATTACCACCATTTAATAGCTTTTCTATGTGAGGATAAAAGGTATGAGTGGCTGTCATGAGATCATGTTTGAGTAGAAAATGAAGAAGAGGTTGGAAGCGTCATGATGTAGCCGAAATGTGCTTCATTTCTCATCACCAAAGTGCCCATCGGTGTTGATCATTGTCTGGGCAGAATTCAAGGTTGTCATTAGTATTATTTATGACATGTTTCTAGAGCTAGAGAAGATGCTAATGGCATGTGAAGATGGCTGGTTTAAGGGCACAAAAGTTTCAGAAAAATCATTGGTGTTTTAGCTTGCAAGCTTCATTCCCTAGGCCAAATGGTTGGGTTTTTAGCTTGATCTTTGGAACTATTTTTGGCTTCTTTTTAGGTCTTATTTTAGGAGATATAATTATGGTTGAAAGGTGTAGAATGCCTCTTGAAAAACTTGTGAAGAGGAGTTGGCTTTGGTGGCTTGTTGTGTGGGTCACTCGGTTTTGCACCTAGGAGTTGATTGGTGAGTTGTGGTGGTATTGACATGCCTTTGCTTCAAGTGACATGGGTTGGGTTAATTCTAAACTTCAAGAGTTGTCTAAGAGTGATGAAAAATAAGTGTAAAAGATTAAAAAAAAATCAGATCTTAAATTATGAAGAAAAGGGTTTTAAGAAAGCTATGCAAATTCATGATGCTTGAGTCACTATTCATAGGTGAGATGAATAGTAATCTTAACTCAAGTTAGGAGCCTTACCATGGTTGGAAGGGATCCTAGGGGCATGTGGTTGGGGCTTGGGTAAGATGGAAACCAATAGTATAGTGTATGTAGATCCTATTTGGAAGAGTGAAATGAAATACAAGGCTTGGGCTTTTATTAGGCCATATGAACAAGCCTTTGTTGTGGGCCTAGATGTGGACCTATCCATGGGATTTTTGTCCAGATGTATTGGGCCTTTCCTTGGCCTCAATAGTCCACTAGGTTGGACCCAACTTTGGGTCTTTCTTAAATTGGGCCAATGGCCTTAAATCTTACTAAATTGGGCCCAATAACCTTATGCTTACTAGGTTGGGCCTAATATTAATAAGTTAGGCCCATAGGCTTGTGTCTAACAAGTTGGGTTTAAGCCTTAGTCTCTCTTCTTACCTAATAAGCTAGGGCCCTTATTAAACCAATCTCTTAGCCTTCCCAAATTCATCTAGTATTTTAACTAAATCACTTAGCCCATCAATGCCACTTGTCAGTCTTCTATTGGCCTCTTGGCTTTTTTTATTCTCAAAAATTAATATTGCGCAGGAATTTTCTAAATATTCTAACTAAGTCAATAATGTAAGCTTCTTTGCCAACTCAAACTCCAAAATTTCCATTTTCATAATAATCACAACTTGTACTTAGCTAGGGTCATTGTTACTATGGCCAAATCCTAAGGACCTTTGAAGTGGGGTGTTACAACCTCCAACACCACAGAAACCAACCCCCATACTACCATAGAAAACCAGTCCAAACAACCAAACATGCTACTTCAGGCCACTACTACAATGCAAGCACAATTGATGGAATAATTAAAGAAGGCTTACCCCCAAAACCCCCAGTTGCAGCAGCTAATTAGCTATTACCATAAGGGGATCTTGGACCCAACTCTTTACTAAGTCTGGAATCAGCTACTTTTTTTACAAATGCAGACTTCATCTCGGATTATTGGTGCCTTTTCAGTAGCAGATCCTACATCAGTTTCATAATCCTCCATTAGGGGGCCACACAGGGGTGCAGAAAACATATGCAATAATTAAAAGGGAGTTTTTCTAGCCTGGATTAAGGAATGATGTTCGAGCTTATGTCCATGAGTGTGATATTTGCCAAAGGAATAAGGTTGAAACTCTCCACCCTGCGAGGTTGCTTCAACCTCTGCCAATTTCTTCAAAAAATTGTTAATATATTAGTTTGGATTTCATTAACTTTAGGAGGCAAAACTATGATCATAGTTGTGGTGGTGGACAGATTGAGCAAATATGCTCACTGCATGGCCATTACTCATCCATACACAGATCTGACAGTGGCAATAATCTTTATGGAAAATATTTTCAAGTTACTTGGCCTCCCACAGACTATTGTCAGTGATCGAGATCCAGTAAGCCATTTCTGAAAAGAATTATTTCAAATTTGTGGCACATAAATTCTACTCAGTTCAACATATCATCCTCAAACAGATGGCTAGATAGAGGCCATGAACAAGGTGCTCGAGTATTACCTCAGGTGTTTCTCCAACGATAGACCAAGAGATTGGGTGTGTTGGTTATATCTAGGAGAGTACTCATATAATACCTCTGTGCTACGTGAAAATTTGCAAGAAGCACAATCAAAAATGAAATCTTTCACGGATCTAAAGCGTACTGATCAAGAATACAAGAAGGGAGAATGGGTTTACCTTAGATTACGCCCCTTATAGACATATGACGGTGTCCATGCACCGGAACGTTAAGATTGTCCCACGATATTATGGTCCTTTCAAGATCCTTCGCGAGTTGGGAAGGTTGCATACGAGCTTGAGTTGCAACCTGAATCCCTCATTGATCCTATCTTTCATATTTTGTGCCCTAAGAGGAAGCTAGGAAGTGGGGTTCAATCTATCCCTAACTTTCCAATCGTTACCCAAGAGGGAACCCTAGCCCCTAAACTAGAGAATGTTTTACAAAGAAGGCTCATGTGAAAAGGGAACAAGGTTGGGGTGGAGGTGTTGGTAT